>JAHZNE010000806.1:0-17886 GCA_027744055.1 Callyntrura sp. NNG-2020 | reverse complement strand
AAACCGCAAATGGGTTGATACTCCACACCACCAATGGTTTCCACAAAATTGGCTGCTTAGAAAAAAATCAACTTGAGATTGCCTGCACACGCATAGCTGTTTGTAATATTGCTTTTAGGCGAACTTTCAACTCCACCAAATGAAAAAAAGCGTTTTCTTTGGTTAACCCTTGCTACAAGAAAAAAACTTAAATGCTACGTAAATCCCAATATATAAGAGAAACCTACCTATGTTTCTGAAGTATGCAGTCAGGCATGTAACGTAACTGTTACATCACAAAATCACAAGCGCATTATATTACCACGTGCGGACATCGCCTGCCAAAAACATTTAATCTTCTTCACCACATCGTCATCAACATCTGCATCATCATCGTCTCTATTTAATCTCCGCTTTCAAAAAAGTTTTGTTTTTAAATATTATTACATAGCTCAGCCCAGACCAAGTGAAGACAGAGGGAAAAAATGAAAGGAGAAAAGTTATTAAGCATACATTTAATAGGGAAAAGGTAACGGTAAATACATTCCTTTACATATTCCACAATTACGTACACAACATTGAAAGGGTTCATAGGAATATAACTTTTTCAGTGCTGTTGTTATTTGAAAAGTTTCTTAAAAGCACTCGCACAACTATTTTCACTTTCTAACAACTGTAAAGAGTGTTCACGTAAGTTTCTTGTTTTCTCCTCTTTCAGCGTGTTCCAGCAGAAACGAATTGTTTTATTTTGTAGTAGTAACATGTTTGTATCTGCTTATTATTACGTACTCTACTACACTACACACACAAGGTGCACTCTGTGCAAACAGCCAAACTCTCTTTGAAAGATAGTTCTGTTAGTTGAATGGAGATGAAGAATTTAATGATAGTTTAGAAATAAACGACAGCTTCTTCTTCTGCACCCAGTCAGCTACAGAGCATCAGAGAACGCACAAGCAGAGTCCTTTTCTTACCTAAAAGCCTGCAGTAAAGGGCTGGATGGTTGGTTTGTTTCTTTAAATGGCTCCGCTCCTTTCTGAGCATTTAGTGAAAAGTAAAGAGAGAGCTGGCTTGTGTGTGTGGATTAAAACACAAGAAGAAAAAAAACTAACGGATTTCGAGAAGCACGTCCGCTAGAAGTAGATTTGTTTTCTTAAAAAGAGTACCCAGGGGTCACTTAAAACTCTTTTGGAACCTGACTATCTCTCTCCCTCCCTCATTTTCCCTCAGACTCAGCACACACTGAATAAATAGTGTATATGTACGTTCTTTGTTTGCTTTTAATGGCAGAGTTAGCTATTTTTGAGTTCAATTATTCTTATGCCCCACTGTACGGCTCATGGACTATCTGACTATCCTTTAAACACAGTTGTCTTGTAAGTGTGGTGAGCAGAGATCACAAGGGGCAAAAAACCAACTTACTAGGGTCTTCATACAACAAAGAGCAAAGAGTGAGGCGGAAAAGAAGAGAGTACTCCTCTTGCAATTCTGCTGATACTATATTAGCATAAGTAAACAAATAGTCGCCGAAAGTCATGAAAATTCTTGGAAATATTATCAAGTTTTCAGTCCCTTGTTTGCAAACACTGACAAACTATTAGGTTGAGAGCTCTGGTAGCTTGAGGTTCAAACGTATATACCACCGTGTGACATGTTAATACTATATCTACGCCTTTTGTCTTCAAAGAAGTAATGAATGACAATGACATATGATGGAGTAATATGACACATGCAGATGTTGAGGAAAGTATAGTGTAACATCAGGAACAAAGTTATTCGTATGTTTTTATGTGCATTTTACGTCGTCGTCGTCGTTGTTGTTGCCGCTGCTGAATGGTTATTAGTATTTTTGAAATCCTTCCCACTGAGCGTAGGTATACAATGTACACACCATTTTTTGCCAGTAAATCTCCGTAGGGTACAACATCTTTTAAAAATAGTAAAATAACAAGAAAACGACAGGCCAGGAGAATAGAAGAAGAGATAACTGAAACGACACGAAGTTAGAGACCATTACTACAGCATGTACTTATGACTCAAGCTTCCTTGTACCTTTTACACACTCCTACGGCTTACGTCGAAGTCCAGACAACCTTTACGAAAGTAAAATAACGTTTTGTTCTTATGAGACCGGAAAAACAGCCCACACGTCACACATTCTGAGTGACGATGATGACATTTGGCTTCTTTTCCATCACTATTTGCAATCGTGTCATAGTCTGCGCTGTATATTGCACCGCCTGAAAGCAAACTACGCGGAGTTAGAGAGTATCTATCTTCATCTTAGTAAAGGCAAATGTGCATATTACCAACTCTACTGGTTTACATTAGTCTGTATCCGTTAAATCAAATGCACACTTAAACAAAGCGTTATGCTATGTTCTTTCTACGAGATGTTCCAGAGATGAGACGTAAAAAGTGACAAAGCAGATTAGATTATGACTAGTCAAGTAAATGCCAGAGAAAACTGTCACTTTTGTCATTTCGTTGCCTGAAGTGAGTTGTTTTTGTAATTCGTTTAAATCAAGACTGGAAATTATCTTCATTTAAGAAGAAAATACAAGGCAGAACGAAACTAACGGCAATTTATATTCGACCTAATTTGAAATTTTTCTAGCCGTAGCCGTACTACACATTTATAAAAATGTATCAGATAAAAAAGAAATGTCTTTATAGGCATATACAAAGAAGATGAGCATTTTGAAAGGAAGTCTATATTTCCTCTGCATTAATGGCTGCAGTCATCTTCTGGTATTTTCCTGGGTATTTTCATTTCCTGATGCCATTTATCCTACATAAAACCCGCACTTTACTCACACTCCTCTACGGCTTAAGTTCCAACTTTTGCATGTATAAAGTCATACTTAACTTGGTCTATTTATCTTAATTACCTTCGTTAAGTTCTTCCTTTGAATACATACCAATTACCACATTACAATAAAATACTGGTTCCCTTCTAACTTTATGGCGCTTTCAATTCCGGTCCCGCCACCATTCAAGATGCACATATACACCTAAACAATTTTTAAAGTAATTTCAGTAATACGCATATTACTCCTCCGATTGCCTTATGCTTTGTACTGGTCCGACTCGCCATTAATTTAAGTTTTCTACAATATATTAAAGAAATCAGCCAACCACATCGCCTCGTAAGTAACAAAAGTAGTAATTTCGCTTAATCTTCTAGAAAAGGAAACTTTAAATCGTACGCGCTAAGACTGCTTGCTAATAATAAAAGCAACAATACCATACAACAGCAAGCCCATCTTACAATTGGGACAATCCGTTTTGAAAGTACTAAGAACTCCTCCTTCATTTACTAGAAAGGAAAAAAGAGCCTTTCCCTTCTTAAAAAGTACACAGTATCACAGATAAAAGTATCGCAAAATAATGCAATAAAGCACGGAACGTTAGCAGTGGCTACAAGAATAAATTAAATGACGCAGAAAACGACTTTTTGGGAAAATACAATACAAAACACACCAAAAGGGGAAATCTCATTTCTAAATTACCCCTTTCTTTACACACTAGCATCCTTTACACCACCAGAAATAATAGAAAGACAGAAGGCAGTTCTGCATTTAAATAGAAAGCCCATATGGATTAATTCAAAACAAGTGCACTATCTAGAAGTACTTTGAAAAGTGCCAATGTAGTTGATTCCCTTTCAGAAACTATCTGGAGAAACGAAAAGTTTTCTCGTGGTTTTCCAGTCAACCCACTCACTACACAGCTTCTTACCTTTATGAAATTTATAAGAATATAAGCAATACTCCACATAATTTTGGAATTCTTAGAAATCATCGTTATGAATAGGGCACTAAAAATAGACGCCTTTATATTATAGAAGAGAAAGTACTGGTTAAAATTGGATACAACCTTTTTGATCAGCACATAATTGTTAGTCAAGCATCATTTTTACTAAATTCCCTAGATTTGTATTTTTCTTAAGCTTGGCAAAAGCGATTCCTAAAAAAGGGTAGACGTTTAAAAGCAGACATAAAAATAACCGTATCATAAATAAGTGCAAGTTGGGCTGTAATTGAAGTGAAAGTAGCTTGATGAGGCCGACAAGCTTGAGCAGAGCTATCCACTTGAATTGAACACTTTATAAATAGAGCCGACTAACAATAACAAGAAAAACAGCCCTTTCTACTTTTTTATGCTTTCTATATACATATACCTTCCCATTCGGTTCATATGGCACACAAAATTGTATTTCTTTCTCAACTTATTTATTTTTCCGAGTTTTCTCTCACTACCGCTTATGTGTACCCTCATAATCAACCCAGACGAGTGTGTACAAGTTACACAAATACTTGAAGTACTAACAAGTGACAAAAAGTGGAAAGGAGTGATGCTTATAGTAGTAATCATGGCTTGGTAGTCCGAATTCATGTTACCATTACCCGGTCCTTAAAGCTGCTTTTGGGAAAAAGAGGGACCAGCCAGCTGGCAGTTCGAAACTACAAAAAAATTATCTGATAAGTGGATAAGGAAAAATCCAAACGAGTAAAAAGTTTATTGAATGGACTTTTCAACTAACAAGCTGTCTTGCTTGACTATATACAGTGTAAAAGTGTACAGCCAAAAGCGTGGAATATGTTCAAGTGCAAAATGGGAAATCCGGACATTTTCCTCTCATTTTTTAGTCTTTGTCATAAGTTTTAGTACAATGCGGCAAAATTACACCAATATTAGTAAATGAGGGTGAGAAACCCTATTTTTCTCCGGAAAAAGAGGGAATTGCGCACCTAATTGGAGAAGAAAGAAACCAGAACTGTCTAGATTTAATATAACGACTTGAATAATGCATATGTACAGTATACATACTATACAACGTGGACCCACAGACAATTCTAAGTGAGAGAAGAGATGAAAACGAAGAATATGGCAAAAAGTTTGCACCATTTACCGTATTTACTATTCTAGTTTTAGCGATTTCCAGACGTGCTGCCTTTGATGGGCTGGTATCATGTATTAACTACGTAAAAAGAATGCTTCATACAAACATGGCTAAAGCACACATCCACACATGTAACCATACTATTATATAAAAAAGGCTATGATTACATTGCTTGGTTCATACCATCATGTACCATCCTCGCGTAGTCGTATATCCGCTTCGTCATCATCATCAGATACTTTCATTTGCAAGGCCAAACCACTACTGTGTATTCTTTTAGGAGTAAAACTGTCACTTTTAGTTTCGCTTGGGGAAAACTACTTTTAGTTTTTTATTTGAGTTTTATACGAGTATTTGCTTTGCTCGCTCGTTTTTTCTTCATACTACTTTTCTTACTTGGCATTATGAAAAAAACTTTTTCTGAAATGACGAGATTCATAAAATGAGTTTAAACGAAGAGAACCAGCAGCACGCATGCAGCATAAACGCGTCCATAGGAAGTACGTCTGTGTGTGTACACAGTAATACACTCATAAGGTACGTGGTAGTTAGCTTCTGTCAAATTCAACCCACTCTCTCTTTAACCAAACTCATAAAATGAGTTTAAACGAAGAGAACCAGCAGCACGCATGCAGCATAAACGCGTCCATAGGAAGTACGTCTGTGTGTGTGTACACAGTAATACACTCATAAGGTACGTGGTAGTTAGCTTCTGTCAAATTCAACCCACTCTCTCTTTAACCAAACACAAAAGATATATAAAGAGAATGTCTGAGTTGATTTCCCTAATTTTTAGTATTCACCCGTTGGTAGTTCTTGTGACACATAATATGGGTGTATTTACGCTTGTGCTTCTCACAAAGATTTTCAACTAGCTTAGAGTTTTGTTGCACGTCGTTGTTAGTATCCTGGTGAAGCAGCTTTAGATTGTGTATGTACAAGGAGAAGAAACAAAAGTTAGTTCTGATTAGGCATACACAGAAAAAAACTGGTACAACTAAAAAAGAGGAGAATAATATGAATAAAAAGACTGAAATCTCACAGTAATACGGCTTAATAGCAACTTTTCCTTGAAATATGTCAAATCATTCAATTCAAGGTGTACTTTAAATGAAGCAAACACAGACATATACGAAAAATTCAACAGACAACGCGTTTCCTCCTTTTACATATCTTTGATCTCAATGTAGTATGTAGGGACCACTGTGCATGAAAACCGCACCTTTCTCTTCATTCATTATATCAGCTATACAGTGTAGCGTGTAACCGTATAATATCACCATCGAAAGTCTCTAGCAAATCCACCCCAACCCCTTTCCACACAAAAAGGGAGAATTTCAGTGTATTATCGTACTACTAACAACGCTTTCTACGTTCTCCTTTTGACTCTTCCGTCTAACCTTTCCCTTTTCAAATATACAGTTTGTTTTCAACAGTCTATGCTGCAGCAGGACGGGACAACGGGAGTGGTGTTAGTATTAGCTAGCCGGAATACCAATCTGGTTCGTAACATAATTACTCTCATTCTCGGGGCTAACTACAGAACGAATAACATAACGCTAATAAAAGTTTTTTGATGACTGTCAGGATGGCTTTGGGAAAGGGTATAAAATGAATGGCGAGAAGGGTTGTTCGGTTGAGTCGGCGATGGTGCGTGCAAGTGTGGCTCGGGGCTGCATGCAAATTATGTAATTAGCCGTACAGTTACTTTCTTCCATTTCATTCCAACCGGAGAGATTGACTTTATTAATTAAGGGACAAAAGGGAACACCAAGAAAGACAGTCGTACATGTTTTGTATTATTGGCTTTGTACGATTAGACAGAAATTATATGGATGGTGCATATTATACAGCTAGTTAGCTCTGGCTTCACTTTACTTCATTAGAAACAGTAAATCAATGTGATATTTTGTATTAAATCAAAGGAAAGAGGAAGTAGGTATTTTATGTGGGAGGAATATAATTTGAATGAGTTACAATCACTCCGGGCAAATACGTCAGTATTGCCAGCTCACAGCCGAAAGTAACCATCAGACAGACATCGTCACATGTACAAAAGTCCAATCCCGTTCCATTTTCACTCGCAATCAGTTTGGTTGCTCGGTATTTAATAGAAATATGTAGTCAAAAGCCTTATTCACATTCCCATTCCCCACAGTTCTCACCACAACCGACATCGTCTTACTTCATAACTGGATTTCACTGCTTTTGCCAGGTTACTTCATATTTCACACTTCAATTCAAACCTCATTAAATTTATGGTAAAGCCAACGGCGAAAACCCCGCATGTGTACTAAATCAATCATTTTAATTTCAAAAATTGAATATGCTCAATGTCTTTAAGCGGCACCGGTAGATTATTGATAATACAAAATGCTGTGAACATCGTATTAGCATCTAGAACGACATTAAACGCTTTAGTAATAATAATGTATGGCCCAATTTCCTTTGGATGATTTTACGATTTACAAACCACTTACAAATATAGATTAACATTTATGTTACCAACGTCTATAAATAAATTACTTTCAAATTACGAAATAAAATCTTCTCCCGACGACTTCTGTAACGCTTGCTATAAAACATAATGAAGGAAATATACAAGAAGAAGAACATGAGAGCAATGAAACTCTTACTTTCACCACTTTCCGGTTGGTAGACGGTCTTCGCATGATGTTCATCCAAACCAAAGACATGGCGCGTTGTCGTTGTCTTTGCCTTCTTTATCACCAGCAAACGAATAAAAGCTTGTCTTAAACCTGATTTCACAAAGCTTTGTTTGTGTATGTGACCGATAATCTTCCCAACTACTATTTCGTTACGGTACAAGTAAGGACAGCCTGGTTCCGTCAAACAGGGCAAAGAAACATGGATTTAATCTGACTTCATTATTATATCTTGCTAGATCGTAAAACGTCAGGTAAAATTAAAATGAACAACTGGGGGCTAAATAACTAAGCCCTTTATTGTAAACACTAAATTTAAAGTCACCTTCATCGAACAGTTCAATGGGGTACACTCCAATATCAATGTGTAGTCTGTTCTTTTCAGCAGCAAAGTAACTTTGGTATTTGGGTGTGTAGGCGTTGCATGTTTATTCGTTTTGGTATTCGTTTTTACAAGCTGTGCTACTGTGATGCTTGTTTAAAATTTAGGTTAACTTCGATGTGTAATTAGATTGTTCCATTCGAAGAGACCACGGATGACTGAAAGGCGGACTGGTAGATCGAACGCCAAATGTAAACGTAACTGTTGTGCATCATAGGACTTTTGTTGATCAAAACAAATGCAGTGTAAAGCATTAAAGCATCCACTTTATGTGAACTTGCGTATTGTTTATTGCACGATTTTAGCTGCTAAAAAAAGCCGAAGCAGACTTGCAGAAGTAAACGTCAAGAAATGAAGACAGACAGACGGGTGAAATGAGGATTAGAACAGAGCCACACTGTCGTCAGTCCGGCACGAAAACTTTCCTCGTTCCTGTTGCATGCCCTTTAATGCCATTTATATACATAAGTTACTTATTTGGCTTCTCCGTAATATTTTTCCATTCCATAGAACTTGCGTACTGTACGCTAATCGTGTCTTCCTTAAGACGATCTGAGTGATTTATTGGTTTTGAAACAAGAGTGACATAGTAGCACGGAGGATCAGAGAGGGTGTGATGGAAGATCCAAGTTCACTTGGTTCTTGGTTGAAGTATATTAAGCAGGTATGGTCTTCTTTCAACAAATGAGCTGATTTCTCCTAATGAAACACAGAATTTATGCTCCTCCTCTGCCTGTTCGCACTGGTCTTAGGAATAACAGAAGGTGAAAAATCNAGGAATAACAGAAGGTGAAAAATCTTTTGAATGAAGTAATGAAGTTAGCAACTTCCTCATTCTGTCGTGCTACATCACATTTTCTTTTGCTTTTGCTCCAAAGCTAAAACAACTGGAGATTACACAAACAATCAGTACGAGGAAAGACTGAATATATATATTCCGGAGAACTCAAACAAACAACGGAACGAAGCGCACCTAAAAATAACCAGAATAGTGAGAGTAGAATAGACCGAGCAAAGATAAAATTCTCATTAGCAGGAAAAATAATTACAGAAATTAATTCTGACTTTTGACACAAATTCTGTTTAAGCACACTAATAGGTATACTTATAAGCGCAGGTACGAAGAAACGTATCTCTGCTTCTGTGAGTTTGTCGTCCAACTAGCCTGTGCTAGAAACTTGCATTGACGCCTCAAGGGGGCAAACAAAGACAGTAATTTTCTAGAATAAAAATCTTCGTGCAACTTTATTCTACATATACCAGCTAATTTCATAGTACTAAAATTATTTCTCTCACTCTCTAGGTTTCCTCAATAAATGTTATACAGTGCGCGTGAAGCCGTTCACTGCTCCTAATAATTACTTCACTTTCTTCGGAAAGCTCTTACTCCACTCTTTCTTGCACCAAATGTTGCGAAGTTTGCTTCATTACGTAAACACCAAACTACGTACTACATTGTACATGAACTTTGGGTGCTGTAGAGGACAGTTGGACTCACAGTATTACTTTGGTAGAAAAACGACATTAAAGATTGTACTTGCGTCTACCAATTATGTATTCGTATTGGTGGAAAAGGATTTCTTCAAGATGCCTGCTTGCTATGAAGCTGAAATGGGGAAGCGGTAGCTTACAACTAGAAATTTTCAAGAATTTCTCCTAGCCACTAAGCGCCTACAAACATACCAAGACAATGATGAAAACGGAACATCTAACGAAACCTGCTACATTAACCATGAATAAAATCTTCATTATACATACAAATGCTTCACCGCTGTACACATCACTTTCACAATATTCCCCACCACGTTGAGGAAAAGCACAAACTTTATCTGACGACCAAAGGGATGAGGTGGGCTGCTCGTAAAAAATTAAGTGCACACTTGCTCATCCACCTATTTGTTCAAGTTTTATCTGCATCTTGGTCATATCATTTTTTTTCTTTTTACCACATTTGTTACATTATGCCAACCATACATGTAGAGTGAGGGTGATAGAACTAACGATGTGCTTAACGTGCTACGAAGAGCTTTCACATGTTTACACAAATGCTCGTTAATGCATATCTGTTTTACCACCGTCACATCGTCATCGCTCATCATCATCATCATATATACACGTACTGATAAAATGGTGTGCACCGGGTTTCAATGTAATATTACCTCCCATCTTCATAGTCATGTGTCTGTTGATATTTTTGTTATGAAGTATCGGCAGTGTGACGGTATTAGTATAATAATATGCACCTCTGGTGGAAGCAAAAAAACCCAGAAAGTGGCAGCTGTTTCTTTTTCCCTGCCAGAAGAAACGGCGTTGATGGTAAATCACCAATCCATTTTCTAACCGTTGAAAATTCATTTGCCATCCTCAAGAAGACTGTACTTTTTATAAGGCTCCTAACCTGTAACGTACAAGCGACTTCAGAAGAAGAAAGAACTTCTTTTGCATTTATTTATCTGTGAAAACGATACTGTTGTTGCTATTCCTTTCGCTAATGCTAAATGCAATAACGAATTATCTATGAACTCCGTGCTCTTTTCCCCAGATATCCTCATGCAAGCAAAGTATTTAGTTGTGTATTTTTGCAGAGAAGACATCAGTGAACAATTTATCTTCTTAAGTAAGTAATCAAATGTGTTACGGCTGTTACTCCTGTGACAAGCTTTAATGTCATCGTAAGCTTGCGAGCGATGAATCATCATCATCCATTTCACTGCTTACGTAGATTTTTTTTCAGAGCGTGTAAAGCTTTCCACCTTCCGCAATGATAAGGAAAGATCATGATCATGAACCAGGCAAAGGAGGATAGACGTCGGCCCCCGAAAAAATGGATATTAAAAAGCTGTTATTTGAATCATAAGTATTGTATGTGTTATGTATTCGAGTAAAATATGAGTATATGACACTAAGACCACAATTTTATGGATTTTTCTAATGCTTCTGCCTTGCAAATGTATTCTGTACACATCAAGCACACGAGGTAAATATATTATTGCGCTACAAACCTTACCCAAGGGATTTTTCATTTCATTCTGCTCTGTTACGTTCTTTCGCATAAGTTCATTTAACGTTATTTGTTGTAAATTATTATGTAATCTCTTTACATAATTTACAAGTCGTGTATACAACTACATTACGTCTACAGTACATCACATGTGCATTCTAAATTCTAAACATACATAGTACATCTGGGAATTTGTTCGCATACACTTAATCAAGTTGACGATTCCGAATAAAAAATTTGCCGCTCTGCCAGGTTATCAGGTCATAACTTAAGAATTGGACAAGTATACGGACTAGATAAGAAGATTACATAAGTGAAGACAAAAATATCATATTAATGTGCTCCAACAATTCGACCTTCCCCAACAAAAATCTTGAATAGCTTTTATTACAGTCGTCAAGAATGAAGAAAATATTTGGCAACGAACACGTTCCCTCCTTCTTTCTACTGCCGTATTGAGCCGTCCATCAATCTTGTAACATAATATACGTCATAAAACTTTCCGTAAACATCGAATCGTTGATCGTGATTTGAGCTAAAATGAAAACACTTCGTTTATTTTTTAAATCACTTTATAGCGTAATATAAAGCTCAAATAAATTTTTGTTTGTACGTAGTTCTACATTTGAACAAAAATTAACTATTCATGGGGTCCTCGTCCAAAAGTGTAAGCAAAAATAATTAACCCCACTGCGTGCAACCAAATTTAACAAAAAAAGTTTATCCATCCTCGTCAGCAACTTTTTTTATTATTGTACACTGTACGATTCAGAGACGTGACATAGTAGTAGATTTGTACGAAGATGTCAGCGAGAAAATTTTGATGAACAAATTTCTCTCTCCACTTTTCGGTTTTTTCCGGTAGATATACAAGTCGTAATGTACTAGTTATCTGTAGTCGCGTTATAAGAACATGTCTCGTCTCGGTCATTATATCTGACCAAGGATATATATGAATTGCGTTCTTATATAAAATTTGTCAACGCCGGAGGGAGTACTTTGATATTTTTTCAAGGAGAGGTTCACACATATTATGGACCGAATTTGTTATTTTCTTCCCATACTAAATCGTATTTTTTATTCTAAGTACGGGAACTATTTTATGACTGTGCTAATATTTGTTGCAAACACATTACCTAACCTTAAGCGGATGTGAAGACCGTTAATATAACTTACTTCCCGCCGGGGATCATTAGAAGCTGGATAATTTACGAATTTGAATTTAAGCAATAGACTGTGAGTTCTACAGCTTATTTACACTTCAGCCGTGCCTTTGCCTGAAACCGTTCATTATTCGCCATGTATATTGGCTCATTAGCGAATGTGTGGAAACCATGATAAACTAACGAGAACTACAAAGGAACACAAAAAAAGCTTCCATTCTCTTAATAACAATATTTACTTTACGGTGTGGCTAGCGACAAAAGGGAACTTGATCCAATGAGCTGTACACGTTCGAGTCAAAACAACACAACTTTGTTTTGCCTTTATTAGTTTTACACGGTACAATAGTAAGTAATATATATGCTTGTTACATTAAACCCCTTGTTTTTGTAGCTCATTTTACACACTCACCTCTTCCCTCGCTCTTCTCTTAATTATCTCCTGTGTGAACTATGAACCAGAAAGTTTGAGAGAGAAAACCTACACATATTTCAAAGTAAGAAAAATATTTATAAAAAAAGTACCTACTGCAACCTACATGAAATATTATGTATGTTTATTATTTTGAGAACTGGTGCCAAAGTCAAAGCCATTATAAATGTACAACAGCGGCGCAAACAGTTTGTTTAGAAGTTGTAAAAAATGTTATCACCATAAATTCAACGTAACAAACGATCGCAGTTTTCCCTTCCCAAAATATGTTTTCCCTCTCTTGTGATCTTTCATCATTACAAATTGCTAAGTAATGCCTGGCATGCAAGGTGGAAGGAATTTTTAAAAGTAGTTTACTTTAACTATGACTATGAGCAAAACTATTGTTCTTTCCCATTTGAAAGCTGAAAATTGAATAAGAGAAATCGGTCCAACTTTTTTAGAACCAAAATGCACAGTCGCTACACCTACACCCATAAGAAACATGCATATACACACGTACTCACACCACGTGTGTACTTAAAATAACACAATGGTATAATATATGTTTAAACTGTTAAAATATTTTATTCTTGCATTGCTGTCGCCACTACACACGAGCTAGAAGTAAGGAACACTTTCAAGAATGTTTCCAGCTAGGAATCCTACAGCAAAGCGTAAAAACGTGACGATTTGTGCAAAGCTTGCAAAAAAAGTATTTTCGCTGTATCTCAGGATTTCTAATACGTCTTCTCAAGACAAATAATCACTATACGTGTTGTACACTGCTGTAGCTTTTAAGAAGGGTGATCTATTTCCAATTCCGCACAAGAACATCAATTTTCCAGAATATTTTTTGGTCGTCTTACAAGAATTCAAGCCCTCCTTTTTAACTCTCTTTAGTACAAAAACCGATAAAGACCAGTGCAGCTTTGAATGAGTTTTTACAAGGCAGCAGCAGGCATGTTTTTATTTGAGTTGGAGGATACTTTCTTTTGGCATTGTCATAATAGGAAACTTCAAACTTTGCAGCAAAAAATGTCTTTAAGCTATAACTAGAGAACATACGTACATACATGCTACATACGAGTATATATACATTGCAAGCATACGAACGTTGTACCTGCATTTCCCAACTAGTCCTGCCACACATGGGTGGGAAAGGTTTTTTTTCAGTAGAAAGAAAAAGATTTATTTCTAAAGAAAAGAGAACTTGTTTCAAACAAGACCTAAAAAACTACATACATGCTTGCATGTGTTCCTTTCCAACTATCTCTTTTAAGTGTTCACACAATGAAACGAAAGGCAAGACTGCATATATTGGTCTTCTTTTCTGTTAGCACAAATAGAGGACAAATAGTATCTATGAAAGGAAACATCCCATGCTATTCGACATTTAATAAGAACACATAATGCTCCTACGAGAAATGAAAACTACGTATCCCCTGGCCTAGTGTAAAAGCATTACTCCGTCGCGGATAAACCAGTTAGCACAATAGAACCGGTCAACTTCACACGACTGACTGTCACAACAACGCAAGGAAGCTGCAGCAATTACATGAAAATCTCATCAAAACCGATCTCAAGTGTATGCAATAAACGTATTGAATGGAAGAAGAATGGAGAGAAAATAAGAAAGGGAAAGAGCTGATGAGCTCAAGATGACACGGCGAGGTTGTTAGTGGGAGGAAGTCCGATCTAGCCATTTAATACTATTTGCAATGTGTCGTATTTTCAACAGACTCTCACCCCACACACGCAGGTTTCTTTGCTCATAATCCAAAGGCTTGGAGTTTCTCAATGGAAGTACAAGAGCAACTTGGTTAAAACAGATGTCCGTGCATAAAACTGTACGCGAGAATATTGCTTTCATATAGAACGTGTAAAGTATCTGTGTCCAGTCGACAGGAAAAGAATACATGTACATCCATACAACGAGTGAATACACCTAAAATGGAAAACCAAATTGGTAGCAACGGTGCATAGGATAACGTCACCATCACCGTCGATGAAAATATAAACGTGTGTCATCGGTAGTGTAAAAGTTATATAGGAGCTGCGGACTAGAACAGGGCAATGTGCATGCGGCTTCTCAAAGGGGAGCTTCATTCCACTATCGTTAAGTTACACATATCAATGCTACTCTCTACCTACATTACAATTTATAAATCTCAGGAGAAAAGCATCAAAAATAGTACACGGTGAAATGTGTATACGGAAAAGCCAGCCTGCTTGTTGGGCACAAATACGTACACACACACAGCTACAACATCGAATAACGAGAAATGTCATTTCCTATCCAGAGACGAGAAAGAACTGGTAGTCTGAAATGTATTGAACAAATTGTCCACCCTCTTGCTGTTTCCTGAAACGAAGCCAAGAATGCTTGGAGCATTTTTGAAATGGAATACAACCAAACACGAAAGAATTCCTTTTTTATGGAGCTGACGAAGTGCAAGGTGACAGTGGACAAGGATATATTATAGCGGGTAAGTATGCGTGCTTATTCGAATCAGCCAAAGCTAAATGTAGGGGCAAGCAAACGAAGGGGCAAAACTAGAGGTGGTGTAATAATAAAGTAAGCTTGAGCCTGGTGTCAAATAATGCATAGGGTTTTTTACATGGTGTGGGGTTGATGACTACTACATGCTTCCCTTTTCCCCACTAAATTTCACCACCAGTGTGTGACATGAAACCCTAATAGAAATAGGTGTAGTGGAGAAAGTGAGAAAGCCGACTCACAATTATTATTACAGTCAATACCGTAACTTGCATTTAGTAGATTCAGATGGACTGAAGTTATTAGTAAAGGCACTTGAGAGGAATAAAGGAAACTGATAAGAAAATGTACATTTATTCTTGCACCCGGAATGATACGATCTGTTTTTGGGATAGAATGGACATGGAGGAGCGGACACAATGCAATACACAACACGTGTAGCTCGAACAAATATCCAAGTCATTTTGGGATTTGTCATCTCATCTAATTTCACCCTCCATATACAGACATTGCGACCTTTATCTCCTTCATCACGTCTCATAATGTACGCGTTCAGGGGAAAATCTCATCATTACATATCAATGCATTTTATTGCTTATTGAAGGTGCTGATTAACCAGGCTTAAAGGATAGATTAGATCAAACTTAGGACATCCTATATCGCTGTGTTTTTTTCTTTATCGATTTCATTATATGCATTTCTAGAAAAGTATCTAAGACTGATATGGAAAAGCAGGTGAAAACTGCATTGTATGACATCGTAAAAGTTTTGATGATACAGCGTCTGGGGCAAGGTGCATTGCATTATATATGATTAAAATGAAACGTGTTTATGCGTTTTCAAAATGAAAATATGGAAGGCTTCCGAATGAATGGAATGAAAGGGTGCTCTAGGCGATATACATTCTAGAGAAGATCCTTGCACTTTTGCGATACTGATTGTGAGATAGTTGCATTTTTCATGAACTGATTTTTCTACTACTTACACTTCTCACACTGACCTAAATACAGCAAATACTGCGCAAGCTATTTTGTTTTAAGTATTCACTTTAGTTTTTATACAGACTTGAGATGCACTATTGAGTGAACGGTTGACGGTAGTGATACTTATAAAATACAATTATTGTATCCACTTCCTTTTATTTTTCCCAGTCTCTCAATATCAATATCGGTGCACGCAAAGAACGAGAAATGACAACGTCAGCATTATAGCCACGAATTGAAATTTTCAAGACAAAACGGTGCAATAAATTGGGCACGGTTCAGTATATATGTTGTTGAAAACAGTGAAATTGCTGGAAGTTCTCTACATTAATAATACATT
The DNA here is from genome assembly GCA_027744055.1 of Callyntrura sp. NNG-2020. Classification (NCBI taxonomy): domain Eukaryota; kingdom Metazoa; phylum Arthropoda; class Collembola; order Entomobryomorpha; family Paronellidae; genus Callyntrura; species Callyntrura sp. NNG-2020. The sequence goes on along the minus strand of JAHZNE010000806.1, from coordinate 1,554 downwards.
ACCGGTAACCGTCAGGAACCAAAAAATCAGAACTGCCATTACACTTGTATTTTTGTCATTGCATATGTGCGTTCAAACAAGCGCACGCACACTGGAACCAAATATATTGGACAAGTTTTTCGTTATAATACTCGCAGACAGACGCGCAATAACAATTCGGAGTACGAACGGAAGCCATAAATAATGAGGACAGAAATGCGAAACCACAAATCGACTTTTGTCCTACTAGCGACAGGAAAGGCTGAGTAATTGAATTAATGGTGACACTTACGGTATGTCACAAACATGATTCTAAATCGGATAACGGTAAACAAGTGAGATAATACTTAGAAATTTTGTACATAATAGGAATGTATTGGCAATTTATATGTACTCAATCTCACTTTCCCCGATACGTAACCGCTGCATACCTTCAAACCAAAATATATGAAATTTACAAAATGATATTGAGTATAAGAGAAGCTGTTTTGCTGGTTTTGCATAATGAATTTTCCTCAAACCTATTCGGTTTATAAAATTATCATACTTGTCTATAGCTTTCTCACAATGCCTAGTATGAACGTTAATTACGTTAAAGTTTATTATGAAGCAGGTAATATATAACGTCAGTTTATATATAAAAAAAGAAAAAGAAGAAAAAGTAAGCTCCACTTATTATTAGTTAAGCTTGAGCACTCGCATTCTATGCATATGCAATCTTAAAAATTGTTTATGCATCGAATCCGCACTTTCTTTATACCCGAGCAAACAATAACTGAGGCTTAAAGTAAAAAGCCGTATTGAGCAACGCGTATACGTTAAGAACTATTTCATAAAATATTCCACCCGTATTCGGTTCAAAATGTTGATTTTTTGTCACAAGCGAGTTATTTTCCTTGGTTTGGTGCATGCTGAGACTACTCCGACGATAGAGGAAGCGAGAAAGTACTTCTTTCACGCCGCACTAACACGTACTTACACCAACACTCGCCCAGATACCACTTACCAAATCGTAAAATATTAATGGATTGAAAAGTAGGCCAGGAAAATTATGCAGGCTAAGTTCTGGTTCCTGTGAAATTAATATAATCTCAAGAGAAGAGACGAACAATATTAATAAATAAACATAAGCACCCACGACGTAACAACCAAATAGCTTTCCCCGTGAGAAATCCACAACAGGAGGTAAAAACAAATATATTGTTGTTTAGGCTTAAGCATAGCAGTAAACACAAACCTCGAATACGAATATATGGAGGTAAAGCTGAGTGAAAAGGCTTTGGGCTCGTCGGAAGGAAATGTAACAAATTGTGCCGTATCTCAAAGATGCAAAGAGAATTTAAATGAAATACGTAGATAAGAAGAGTGAATACGGAGAAAATACCTTATAGCTCTTCAAATTTTGTTGTTCCTATAAAGAATCAAATGGAAAACCCATCAAAGATGACACATTACCAAGAAAATTGTATGATACAGCAAGCGGAACCGCTCAGTCAGATCTGCAGTAGCTGGTTGCTTTGCATTCATGCTGTCAGTTTGTATATATGCATTTTAAAAATTCAGCAATTCACAGAA
>JAHZNE010000805.1:0-19387 GCA_027744055.1 Callyntrura sp. NNG-2020 | reverse complement strand
TTGTTTAAAAACAATCTATATTCTTGCAGAAATGTATTTGCAAGAATTATTTCAAACTGTTAATTACTGTTACTTTATATATAAACTGGGATTTGTTAGTTGTGGCCAAGGGCGACATTTTTGGTCCACAAATGTCGAAAAATTCCTTGGTATCGAGAAAGGCGTTTTAAACCCCTTCCTGAATGGGTTTATCGTAATCTGAAAAAATTAGCGCACACAATGAAATTTTATTACATTATTTAAGATAATTTTGTTATAATTTTATTAGTTTTTAAATTGGTGTGTAATGTAAATTCGCGTATTTAAAATTTGTAGGGGCAATTAGTTTTCAAATATTACCCACTTTTAAGAATATTTTTGATCATCGGTGAATTGTGATTGAAGGAGGTGCGATTTTGTTTACCATATACATTCGATGGGGTCAAATTTTACAATCCAATTTGATGTGAACGCTTTACTAGGCTTTTTCAATAAGCAGTTTGCCATTTATAGCAATTTGGAAAATTTAATATGTAGGGAAAACTTGCTTTTGTTGATTAAAATTAAGGAGTTTCAATATTGTGGGATATTATGGTTTCCAGACATAATAAAGACAATTTATTTCTCTTAAACATCAGTGTATTTACTGGCATCAGCGCCACGGTTTCTTTTTTTTTCTCACATTTTTTGCAAAATATCGATGATTTTAATATCAATAGTGTTTGCTGCGTTTGTCATGAAATGAAGATGGATTCTAGGTTACACCTTCCAATGGGATCAACGGGATTAATCACAAGAACGATTACCATGAATGAACGAAATGTTGATGAAAAGTATTAATACCAGTAAAATCCTGGTAAATTGCATTAGAAATGGAACCAAAAGAAGCATAAATACGATGTATTGGAATATTTTGTTAAAATTTATTTTTCGTATTTTTTTTAAACAATGAATAAAAATTTGATAGCACATTATGGGATATTATTATACGAGTTCATTTTCAACAATAGGAACACTGACATTTTGTTCAACCTCCACCTCCGGTTCTTTTGCAGCAAAAGAAATTTCCTTTGTCTCTGGGTTTTGTGGTGGCTCTTCCGAAACATTTTCTTCCTGTTCTACTACTGCGGATGATGAACTTGTTTCTGGTTCCAAATCCACTTCTACCTTTCCTGGTTGAGTTGCTGATTCACGTTTTGCTGCCCTTATGGCTTCTATCAACTTCTCCGAATTCATCGCATTACCCCCATTACTGCGACGTCGGTGCAATCTCTGGCATTCGGAGTTATGAGCTCTGATGGCGGACCTGCTTTCAAAAACTTGTTTGCACAGGTCGCAAGTTTTTTTGTTGTTACCATGGGCGTTGCATAAGTGCCGTACCAACCCACTCTTTTCCACGTACGTCTTGTCGCAAAGGGTGCACTTCCAGTTGACGTGTTTTTCCTTGAGATGCGCCTGCATGTGTTCTTCTTTTAGCAACTGTCGGCAGTGTACGCATTTTTTCATGCCCTCCGGAATAACCTCGTTAGGGTTTGGCCATTTTAAATCAACATTTTTACTCCGTTGTCGTACATCCTTCATGATTTCTTCGTCCACCGATTGGTCCGACTCCAAACGTTGCCGAATACAAACTCGCTCGTGCGCTAGGGTTTTGCAGGGAAGGGGAAACACCTTGTCACAAAGGCGACACTTGGATCCATATTTGTCTAGTTGGTGAGATCGTTCATGCAAGTGCAAAGCGTTGACTACAAAGAATCGCTTATCGCAGTAAGAACATTGGAGATGACGCTCTTTCATGTGTTGGTTCTCCAAGTGACGGTCGAATAGATCAACGCGCCAGTGCTCGTGGCAAAAGGGGCACTCTTTTGTATTCGTGTCAGGATTAATGTTTTCCAGGGTGACACCAGTTGTTATCAGTTTTAGACTACTGGGTACATAGTACTTCTTCCTAATACGCTTTTTCTTTTCTCCTACTGGTTTCTTTGAAGAAGAGGGTGTTATCTTCCTCTTTCTGGAACCTGAAATGCGTCAAAAATGGTATTACCCTTCTAAAGTAAAATTTATTGGCAGCGGGTTTACGTTACCAAGTTACCACATTACAACTGTCAACTTACCCCCCACTTTAAAATCCTCATCAGCGTTGTCCTTTCCGGCCTCATCCGCATCTCCATCATCTCCGTCCCCTTCCTCTGTTCCATATTCACCGCCTTCATAATCGTCTTCAGAAGCTTCATTTACTGGATACGTAAAGTAGTCGTGGTCATCATCACCTGCAGCGTCGTCTTCACCCTCCGTATCCTCGTAGACTTTAACTATGCCAAGGTCCATTTTTGTAGATTCTGTATTGCCCTTGTCTCTATCATCCTCTAACCTCGACATATTTACTCGTAAAACCTTATTAGAAATTGGCGTTTCCTTTATACTTTTAGAAGGAGACGATTTTAATGTTTTTTTCGAAGCCCCACCACCTTTCAAAGCAGCAGCGTTTAAGCGGGTGGTTTTTCTTCCGGAACGAGTACGATAGCTTGTTGTAGGCTCTTCATCTTCGCTCTGGTCATCTGAAGACGATGGAGGCGGAGACGGCGCTGGAGATGGAGCTGATTTATCGTTGTCACGAGACATTTTGCTCCGTGGACAAGCACTCATCCTGGAGCCCTTATTGGTAGCAACATGTTCCAACTTTTTCTGGGAGCTTGATGGTGCAGAAGAATTGCGCGCAGAGAAATCCCGGAATGTTTCACCTATAACATCACAATAATACTAATAATTCCTGTATATATTAATTAACATAGCGTTGACGTTGGGTTGTTGAGTAGAGTGCAATAATTACAAATGACAAAGCGCGTCAGGTGTCAGGTTTTGACGAATGCTTTTAGCCTGTGCCGTTTTATTTTTTATCAGTTGTCAGTAAATGGTTAAAGCTTACAAAATCGTATTTCCACAAATCGCTCAACAAGTTGCAGTCGATGTTCCAGAGTATTTACTTTCTCCTCCAACATTTTCTCTCGAGCTGTAGAAGGAGTCATCCTGATTCCGACCTTTGACCTTTTCTCTCTTTAAATTTGCAAAAAGATGCAAATCTCAACCTGGGAGTAGTTTGGTGATTACGATTCGACTGAAAGTTAATTTAACAACGTTGTTGAGTTAGTGAACGATTTGAGTTTAGTAATTACCATCACTCGATTGTTATTTATTACTTCTTCCGATCAATACTGTTATTTTGAACACTGACACTGAAAATAACCAATTGTTGATTTTCAAATAGAAATTTAAAAAAACCTTTATTTTTATTTTTCAGTTGTCAATTACTGTTGACTGGCTAATTGTTTACATGATAAATTATCATTGATAATGGGAGATATCCTATAGTACTATAATGTCTTGAGTCTTTTGGACTACTACTAGATGCTTTGCTTGCAATTTGTATGCACTTTTATGTATTGAATGTAAAATCAAAACGTAAACGTCCAACGGCAAAATACTGCATCTCTCCAGCAGCACTCCCGGCATATTTTCATGATATAAGCTTGCTTTTTCTTAGCTCAGCTCAGCTGCACTTGCACCTTTTCCTGCACTACACACATGCAGTTGTTAGTTGTTGCATTCTGTATTCTGTATACAATCTTTTATTCACATTCATTTACTGTTCAAACAAACGATACAACACAAACTTACGAGCATCATTGCTGAAAGCTTTTCAGTGAAAAGTGAAAAGACTGAATGAATTTGTTCGAGTAGAGTACATTGTACTATTTTGTTCTGTGTTGTTTTATCCTACGTGATGAGGTCAAGGTGATTAGTCAAATCGGTAATAATGTACGGTGATTCAGAACCTGTGGTTGAGGAAAGCTGTGATGAAGAACAACACTCTTTGGGGTGTTCAATTTCAATCTCAATCCACATTGATTGACAATGATATGCACCAAGAAAAGCCAGGATCGGTAATGGAACTTCTCTTGGACACGAATGGAATATGCTTCTTGTGTCATATAGACATTTCTCCAAAGGACAACCCCAGTGCAACTGTGGGAGGCACGTGTCTTCGGAACATTTGTCGCTACCTGAATATTAATCCCAACTCGGTTTTCCAGAAAGGAATGCAAAATCATCCGGAGTTAGAGGAGGATGTATCCCTCCAACTGAAACATGTACGGTGTAATTTTTCTGTGAACCTTTGCAGCTCGTGTCACTCCCTGACTACAAAGTTGACATCATTAATTCAAGAGTTGGAGATGGTCAAAATGCTGCTACACAATCAGCTTCAAATGTTCCACAAGGTAATGCCAGGGTCAGGATCGAATCTGAATCCAGTAACGGAGTTTGAGGCTGGAGAGTTGGACGAACATGTCGTCAAGTTGTTACAGCAGGAAATGAAGGGAAAATGTAAGCTGTTCAACGTGAAGTAATTAGCTATGTTATCATAAAAGTTCTTTAGAGAATTGTTAAAAATTTGAGCATTTAACAAATATTATTCCCAATATTAGGTGCCAAACGTCTGGATATTTTGAGAGCATCGGTCCTGCCTCGGGTGCAAGTATCTAGGATAACTCCTCCCAATTTAGAGACTGACAAGATTGACACGGAGACTGACAATGATACAAACCAGCTAATTGCTCCCCCTGAATTTGTCACATCCGAAAAAATTGACTCTGACTACATGAAAAAGTTGTATCATCACATTTTAAAAGAGAGAGGATCCGGCTTAATAAACGGAAAACGTTACCAGTGCGTCTTCTGTGGAGTTACCCGTAACATTTCCAAAATCCGCGTTCACCTCACCTCCAGCCACCCAGAACAATTGTTAGCGTTTGCGAAGCATGCTGCTGTGTCCACCCAGAATTTTCAAACTTGTTGTCATCACACCATGAGTCAATTGGTTAACGAGTGTGAAAAGATCATTACTCAAGAGTCCCAGTTTTATAGGTCGTACAAGGTGAACTGTTTTCTATGTGATAAGACAGGGATTGACATTCAATATATAGGTTACCATCTAATGCTGAAGCACGTGGATGCGGTAACTAAAAAGCTAATACGATCTTCAAAAATCCAACGAGACGTTTCCGGAAATAAAGAAGAAAGAAGCTGCAAGTTATGTTGATGTGCCTGTTGCAAGGATTGGCAAATGTAAAGTTGGCAAGGCGGTTAAGCAAGTTAAACTTGTAACATCGAAAACTGAAAACGTGACGACAGTTCCATGTAGTGTCAGACGACGCCCTCTTCCTCATAATATAAAAGCGCTTCATCGTCTTGGAGCCAGCAAAACTGATATGAAACAAAGATTTCTTTACGTTTTGAAGAAAGTTGGTTCCGGGCTTTTGCCTGGCGGCAGCAACCGGTATGAATGCGCATTCTGTGGGAAAGTATACACCATTTCGAAAATTCGCACCCATCTTACTAATTTGCATCCTGAAAAGTTGCTTGACTTTGCAAAGTTAAGCACAGTGACAGATGCCACGTTCCAGAATTATTGCCATCAGGTTCTTCAATCAGAGGCTGACAAGTGTCCAAAATCTTTCAGTAACGAAAGAATTAGACACGGAAAGAAGAGAGCTGATGTACCGTTAAAGTTAACAAAGTCATACTACGTCAAATTTACATGTACCATTTGTAATGTTAATGGAAACGACGTCCAATATCTAGGTTATCACCTCATGCTTGATCATGCTAACGTTCTCCGTGACAAATTGAAGGTTTTGCAGGAGAGTAACGCGCCTTTGGTAGATCCTAGTGCATTTCCCATATCCTTGAATCTAGTTCCGCGGAGAAATGAAGTAACTTCTGATATCAATGTTGTCACTAAACGTAATAAAAAGCGTGTCACAGAGACTAATACAAGCCCCAAGGAAAAGCGTGGTCGCAAAAAGAAATCGCTTGTCTTCCAAAATCCGGTGGATTGTCTTCACTGCGGACAGTTATTTACGGAACCACATAAGCTTCAGATTCACAGCGTTAAAAGGCATCTGGAGCAGAACTTTTTATCTTGCAAGCCGGACAACATGGCTTATCCCGAATTTGTTAAAAATTGTCAGGAATTTTTACGAGAGGAGCAGAAATTGTGTAAAAGGCGGACGGTGGGTGAAGTGACTCTCTTGACCTGCATGTATTGCAAAGTTTCCATCCGTGATTACACCATGCTGTCGGTTCACTTGGTGTTTCGCCATAGAAGGGTTTTAATGAAAAAACTTGAAGACACTTTTCCCCCACCTGCTTTCTCGACTCCGGTGGTAAAGGTAGAGCTAGCGCGAGGTCTCGTCACAGGCAAAGAGGAAATGGACCAGCAGCACCCGATTGATTTTCTGATTGAGCATGATCATTTGGATGCAGTAAATGATCTAGTGCTGCAGGAGGAGGACGAAGATGTAACTGAAGAAACTATGGAATATCCCATTGACTTGGGTCACCTAGAAAATGGGGGAATTGAAAATGACCAAAGTGATGTCAATGATCCCATTTTTATTTCTGCCGATTTGGTACGATGACGACGGGACTGGTGCTGGTTGTGGAATTAACTATGCAATTGAGAAAACACCTTTGATCGTGAAGTTGGAACGAAATTGTAACAACTTTTCCAGGTGAGATATAATTTATGTTGAGATAAAAGCTTACATATATGCAATTATTATAAAATACATGTAGCGCATTTTTCTGTACAACCGGAACATCGGAACATTGCTACCTTTAGTTAAATTGTGATAATGATTTTTAAAATAATATTTTCACATTTTGTAGTGCCTCAGAGGAACGTGAAAGTAGCTCTTGATTGAAAATCTTTCCCATAAAACGACTGTCGACTGTTCATCTCACACAACTGACTCAACGTCACCTGTTTCTTTCGCGGAGGACTTATCTGAACCAACGATCTAAGATCTAATTACAGAATAGGATATTATTTGTTATAATTTGTTTCATTTTTTTCAATTTATCTCAAAATAAATTGTTTAAATATTAATTTTTTCAACTGAACTTGTATTCATATTCAGCTTTAATTGATGTGATGTAATTGCATTTAGTACAAAATACAAAAGTACTAATTAATAACTATTTATATAAAATTATTAGCCATTGATATTGATATTGACTTCAATCACTGAAAGAAAATCAGTACGTGTTATTTCTATATCCCATTTGTGCATTTTAGGGAGAACGTCATTTCCCCCATTTTTTCACAAGTAATTATTTATCCATCATGCAACTTCATCTGCTTTGTCAAAAGTGTCGTCGTGGTGATTGAAGATAAACGTATGAAAGATTTGTAAACGCCAACGTTACTTCACTGCTTATCAATACTAGGCGCAAGAGACCCAGGCCAGGTTAGCCAACTTCAGGTCCCGTTATATGTGGAGTTGCCTGTAAACATACTCTTGACTGCAGGAAAATGTACAAGTAGCAAGAAATGAAGTAAAATAGACAAGCCAAGTTTTGTTCAACGTTGTCGACTTGCAAGATGCGAGATGAACTGCTCTGACATGCATTTCCAATTTCAACAAATGCAATACACATTACTACCACGATGCATTTACATTGCACTATATCGCACATATCACATATGCGCAAATTACTAAAAATGTATAATTATAGTTACCTTGCAAGTTGTAATCTACATCAGCATGAGATCAAAGATCATATTATATGAAAATCGACTTTGCACTTTATCGTTGTACAAGACTACATGACATGCCTACCTAAATTTCATGTATATATGGCTTTCACCTATTTCGTTATGCTTGTTGCTGCATAACGCATCATTGACTGACGGAACAATTAGTGTATTTAGTTGTGCATGTTAAAATTGTCCGTCCCTTAATTTTGAAAACAAGATGCTACGTGGAAGTTGAAGGTGCTTTAAATGGCAATAAATTAAGTTTATTTTAATCGCCATCGCCGATAATAATTTGAATTTGTGTGAGAGCTAACACTTATATAAAATGTTTATATATTACAAGAGGTTGAAATACACTATTTACAAATTTACTATGAGAAATCGATTTAAAATCTATGGCACATGAAAAATATGATAAAATATTTTCGAATGAATATGAATTAATGACAAATACTTTGAAAGTTTGCGTCCATAATAGCCCATCTGAAGACGTTAAAAAATACAAAAGTGAATCCGTTTAAAATATACACATTAAAGCTTGACAATAAAAAACTTCCTTTCAATTTTTTCCACCAAACAATCCCGTGTTATCTTTCATTTTAAAAATGGACGGTGGATGGAGCTTATTAAAAGAAAAAATATACACATTAATACAAGTGAACATTTTTCAATTGGTTATTAAAATTACAATTATTAAGAAACTCGGTTAAGCCAGCAGGTACAATAACACTGTGTGCCGATTATTTCTATTTCATACTTAAACTTATATATTTCGATTTATGAGCTGCTCAGAATATTTATGGATTTAAAAAAATAAGAGAAATGTATTGCTGGGGGCAGGAATATATGTGAGCGACACGTTAATTTTCATTGTCACCACCACATTTTGAGTAATAATCATATTCTCTCCGTCTGAATGTTCGCTGCACATCTGCTACGGAAACATAAAGTTGCTGAAGAAGTGGAAGGTGCTCCCAAATGTTGGAGGTACGAATTTCCCTAATACAATGGTCTCTGTTTTGTTTCATTAGTGTTGCCCCAATATCAATGGCAATGGGAGTAGCGGATGGACGACCTCCGTTTCTGGCCATTCCTTCTGCTTCCGGATAAGTGGTACTCTGAATGCCCAAATCCCGAAGAAAAGGGAAAAATAAGAGAAAATCAAAATGGTAGAAGCAATGCTCACCCTCAATTGATAACGTGGTAAGCGTTGGAGGCATAACGTAATAGGGACTGGAAAAGAAGTCCATCCTTTGATGCTGATTCAGGAAGATGTTCCCAGAAGTTCTTCCCTCCCCATCTGTCTTTAGAATTAGAAATCTCAACGTTTTGAAATGGCGTACGACTTGAACCAATTTGTTGAACCAGAAATGTTGGCTGGACCACATAATATTTAGCTTTTGTAGGCCAGGCATATTAAGCGATAACATGTTGTCCAAAGTATTAGGGTACGACGGGGAGCTCACTGTAATTTGGGTGAGATTTTCAAACTTTTGCTCTAAGCTCCTCCAGTTGTGAGTGGTTATATTTTTCAGACAGCAGCTCAAGTCTTTCATGAAAGTCCTTTCCAAGACCCAGTGTAGAATCGATGCCCCACCATTAAATGAGTTGAAGTGAATGGCTTCCAAAAGTGGTGCAACACCATCCAAATTTCGGCGGTTTTCAGCCGCCTCATTAATCTCGCTCAAGTTTAGTGTGGGTCCGAACTGTGCCTGCATTGTCAGGCTTTTTAGGTTCGGACATTTTTCCAGACTTTGCATGCAGACTAAGAAAAACCGAACCACATCTGCGGAAGCTGACAAACAGGAGAGGGAAAGGTGGTGAAAGTATTGCCCCAGGTCGTCTAATATCTGCTCGGCTTCACTGCATGCTTCGACTAATGGATCCTTCAAAAGTATCTCTACTTTGTGTACTATGAGCGGGTTCTGGCCGTGCATTCTCAATTGCTCACAAACACCGTTATGGTTTCTAAGACCGTTAGAAGACTGTGTATTAGCCGGCAGGTGAAATTTGTACGGACCAACAATTCCATCGTGGTTAATGCGGTTCAGTAACAAGGTTCCTCGGCAGTCCCCTTGGGAAGACCGCAAATATAACTCTTTTTCATCTTGTCCTAGAAATGCGTCGATACCACTCTTCCAATTGGCGCAGACCTGGCGACAGTTTAAAATGTCAGGTGTGTCCAATAGAGGAAGCACGAAGGGAAAAATCTGATTTTTAAATAGGAAGGAATTCAAAACAAAAATATTAAATTCATCAAAATTCCATTGTATAATATAATTCGTTTTTGTCCATTTTATAAAACTATTACCTCTTCAAAAAGCCGCTTCCCGATCGTATCGTTTAATGCGTTATGAAACAAATTACAAGTGTGGTAACAATTTAATAAGTCTTTTGTGTCCAGGGGTCCACTTTTGAACACAAGCATCCACATCTAAAAACAGTAATTAACACAAAAAATCTTTAAATGTAATATTCCGCATAGCAGCTTACTCATCTTGATTAACACAGAGATAAAATATCTACAAACTATCTCTAACCTCCTCCGGTAGTAACGTTAGAGGATGATATGGCTCCTGAATGCTGGGTTCCCCTTCCACATTCCCCTGCTGACTAGTTGATTCCATAATTTGTTTCCTCTGTGCGTCATTTTTCTCCTTGGCCAATTCTTTTATCTCCTGACGATGAGTTTTAATGAGGCCAACGTTGCGAATCAACAGAGCTTGTTTAAATTCCCTTTCTCCTGGTACATGTTGATCCATCATGGACGGGGGACGAGCGCCTTTCTTTACACGCATAATACAGGAAGTTATCTTAGCAAGGTTGTGTGTATGTAGTGCAAATCTCTTTTAAATGAAATTTACAGGTCCAAAAATGGCAATTGAGTTGGTACGCCAACAATTATTTTTAAAATGGCACAATAAAACGGAGACTTTACCAAAACAGCAACGAAAGACATCCAAAACAACAGTGGCATAAATGCGTAGGGGATTGTGCTGGTCAGTTGTGCATTACCCTTTACCAATACACTGTTCTTTCGGAGTAAAAGTACATTGCATCTGTATACGAATATATATTATACGTGTTTAAGTCCACATCAAAAACAATGAGGAAAGGAATCATTCAAACATCACGTCAAGCCACGCTTAAAATCGGAATTGTGTATTTTGAGTATTGCTTTATTTAACGTATGTGTCATTATATCTTCAATATATTTTTATATCATTTCACATTTCAGCATACCTAATGAAGATTAAATTTTCATTTGTCACCATTTGGATGCAACGCCCCTCCCCCAGATAGAATACTGCACTCTATGAATGACTCCTCTGCGCACTTGATTTTGATTCACTAAAATAAATCAACGCACGGTGATATATGGCCAATATGGCCATGTTCGATATGTATGTTTTTGTTATGCAAGCATTATATCAATCTCTCCCTTGCACTATACTCCTTTGGATGAGTCCTCCTGCACTTATGGGTCTCTTCCTCTCCGTTGCGTTGCTGAGCACTTCGTTTTCCCCGTTTTTCGTGTAAAGTTTTATTGCTCTGCTCTCTCATTATCCCTACGCTTTGTCAGGCTGGCACTGGTATTCATTTTATGAGCTGTTGGTTGTATGGTGTACATGTTTTCTAGGTTTTAAAACAATGAATCTATTATTTTCTTGTGGATGATCGGACACTGTCAACTGTACCCTAATTTGGTGAAATTTTATGACTTTATTTTTCATTTTACTATATGAATTGTGCAATTAGTGTAGTGTACGTTTTATGAATGGAATTTTAAGGTACGACGTGCATTTTTAAAGGAAGCCGGTTTGCTCTTTTTCTCAAATTCGTGTATTTCTCAGTATTCGAATACATATCCAGACCATGGTCATGTTTAGCCTAAACAATTCACTAGGAAACCGGCTACGGTCTCCTTTCCAAGTGTTTTGAGTTTTACATATTTACAACTTACAAGTAGAGCATGTTGGTTGACCTGAAAATGCTATTTTTTCGGCCAAATTGGTACGTTTCATTGTTGAAAAAAATGTTTGCCCTTCTATCTTGGAAGTATTGACCCTCTCAAAAAAATTGTAATACCCCAAAACGGAACGATTTTGTACACGAATAATCCAAAACTTTTATGGCAGTAGTATGCTTTCGGGGAGAGAAATTCAGATAGACGTTTATTAAAATTTAAAATTATAATTAGGCATATTAGTTACAACGTTATTTACCATGCATGAGTAGTTCTAGATTTGTTAAAATCGATTTTTTGAATGATTAGTAGAATGTAGAAAGAATGGGAAGGTAGTTTTCTGTATTTTTGTATATATGATAATGACAGGACATGTTTTTTGATTGGTAATGTTTATATATATGTATATATATAGAAGTTTAATCAATACAATATAATACAAAAATCGTGTAAATGCATTGAAATTTAAATGTTTAATTGTTATTCGAAATTACCTTCGGACATGTGTATGTATATATTTGCCGTCTGTCTATTGGAAATCAGCTTAATGTTGAATAATAAAGACTGGAATATATCAATACACGGATAATTCGATATATATAAAAATCCTCATTTGAAAAATATGATTTTGTTACGTAAAAGCGATATTAAAATTAAAGCATTTTATATATAATTATTTCAATAAATTGTCTAACTATTTTCAATAACTTTTCATTTTTTTAAAATTTTCATTGTGTTACATATTGCACTAAAACGGGAAATTGTATTTAGATTCAGTATAGAACAGCATTTAGCTATTTCTCTGCTCTCGATATTAAAAAAACGTTTGGTCGAATAGAATAATATTCCTTTTCTATATTTAAAAGTAGGTTTCAAATATTGTGGAATTGCATTTGCACCTTCACTAATTGTAAGAAGAAATCATAGAACTTCATATTAGGGAAATTATAGCATTCTGCCGATTTTGTACATTTAAAACAAACACGCATTCCTTATGTTAATATCCACGAAATGTGTTCATGGTAGCACGGCAAGAATGATGATAATAAACTAAACTTACATTCCAATTTTTCGATTATCATTGTATCGTTATCCGTAAAAATGTTCACAAAAAATAACAAAGAAGTTAAACCAATCTATTCGGTGTACCATAATCGAACAAAAATTAGTGGCAGAGATTGCAAAGATATACTATCATAATATCTTTAATGTCCAGCAAAACTTGGCAATTTTAACCTTTATCAAAATTTACCTATTTGACAAATTTAATATGACCATAAAGTATAGATTTTCACTCTAGCCTACGAGCTGATAACCCAACAAGATTAACTGTTATCCTGTAATTTTTCGTTTTTTTAACCCTGGCAACAGTTTCGTCATCGTAAATGCCGTTTTAGTTTGACGACAGTTGTTAGCTGAAGGGCATCATTTTCATGCCCTGTAGAACGTTTTTCGAACATCCGGTACAGAAACGTGAATTTGTCGAAGAAGAGGCAGGTCCCTCCACACAGACGAGTGTTGTAGTCTTGCGTATCCCGTTGGAATACCCCTGTGTTCTGTTAGTATTTCTCCAATGTCAATTTCCATTTCAACCTCCCAACTGTATGGAGGAACTTCTGGCCGTTCTAAACTCTGTATGGCCAGTTCCTGCAGACAGGGAAAGAACAGGAGAAAATCAAAGTTGTACAGGGAATATTTTCCCTGCACCGACAGTGTGGACACTGTCGGAGGCACAATGTTGGCAGGGTTTAAATACTCTTTTGACCACGTATGTGGCAATGTGAAGACATCCCCAGAGCTGGGATGCGGAATGGTTAAAACAAGATAAGCCAACGCTTTAAAATTTCGTACTGCCTTGATCATCTTATAGAACCATCCACCCCCTGATTGCCACTGGATATCGAGTCTTTTCAGACAGGGGAGATCGACCAATGCAAAGGTCTCCATGTTAGATTCATACAACATTCGGTTCATTGTTAAACGGGTGAGTCTCGGGAAATTTCGAACGCTTATAACATTCTCCAAGGTTGCGCTAGTAAGTTGTGATTGAAATGCGGGTAAAAAAGTAGCTTCCATTATGTTATCCAGAACCATTACATTCTCAATAGGGAAATTGAAATGTATACCACGAAGCGAGGTGCCTCCAAAGTCACGACGCACATAGTGTAATTGGGCCATCACAGGAAGAAATCGTTCCATGGCTTCGTCGTCATCATCTAGACCTAGTCTAAGATTTGGGCTTATCGTTATGGACTTGAGATTAAGGCAGATATCAAAAGCCTGAACGCACACGCCGTAAAACTGAATAGAGCTGGTGAGGAACGACTCGCAACTGATTAAAAGGTAATGGATGTATTCTTTAAAAGTACGAAGCAATTGCTCAGCGTCCTGACACGCTTCGTCAAAAGGCTCTTTCAAAACAATTTCCACTTTGCGCCCAATCAATGGGTTCCGCCCGTGAGTGGAAAGCTGCTCCCAAACCCTGTTATGGTCCTTATGTCCTCCGCTCTCCGCGGGAGTAGGACTGGCGGAAAACGGAAGATGGAATTTATAAGGGCCCACAACGTCATCAAGTGTAAACCTGTCCAAATAGATCGTCCCGCGACAATCATCACCAGAAATAGCTTGCAAGTATAATTGGTTCTCTTCTTGGGCGAGAAATGTATCCGTGGCATTATTCCATTTTTTGCATATCCGGCGACAGTTTAAAATGTCTTGGGGGTCAAGCATGGGATACACAAAAGGCAGTATCTAATTTTACGTGACAAGACAAATGCAGATCCCAACATTAAATTTTATTTTATCACCCAACTCATCTTAGTTGACCTTGACAAGGGACTACCTTTTCAAAATAATGCTTTGATATTGTATCCTGCAGCAGTTTATTAAACAGTTTACAACTTTGGTAGCAACTGGTCAGGTCCTTTATATCAAGCTGTCTACTTTTAAAGATGAGCATCCAAACCTAAAACAAATTTGTGCCCCATCAAACGAAAAAAATGAAAAGGATTAAATTAAAAATTATTTGTTGTGGTTAAATTACAGCTCGCGTTTCATTAACCAGTCTCTTTATCACCTCCTCCGGTAGTAAATCCAGCGGCTCATATAATTCATATCCATCCTGCTTTCCACATTGTTCAGTCGTTTTTGATAAATTTGCAAGTTGAATTTGCTGTTTATGAGCAGTAATTTTTCGGCTTGTCAGTTCCTTCGTGTCCTCCCGATGCCTTTTCACAACCCCCCTATTTCGTTCCAACAAAGTTCTTACAACGTCTTCCATTGTTCCCAACACGCCAGCCGTTACCGTCGCCTGGGCAACCGCAATACAGACAATGCCTAGAAATTTGTTAACTGGTGGTACTACTCTCAATAGCAGTGGGTGATATTTTAATCCACCAAATCTGTATTTAATTTGGGCCGTTTTCTCTATTTTTTCAAATTACGGTGGGTTTTATTTATAGCAACATGTGCCATAATGGCACAAAATGACAATTGTGATTTGGTCGTGACCAACACTGTACACGTGTGAGTGAGACACGCTCTTTTCCTTCTCACTCTTTCTTACGGGAACCCACATTCAGGACCTTATGTACTTAATATGTGCACACGTGCAGTGTTATTGTGAAGGCAAATATCCCACATACTTGCATCATCTGCTTTTACAGTTTACAAATATTCTATATCCTTCTGTGCATTATCTTACTTTTCTCTACATGTGTGTTGCTATCGACATATACCTAACACTTACTTTTGCTTTGTTCTTTTAAAAGTTACGAAAATATTGTGAGAACTAAAAGGAAATATCTTGCATTCTCCTAGGGTCTTTTGTGTCCAATGCTCAGGCCAAGGATGTTATATACTAATATAGGCTCAGACAATCCAACCAAGACATTATCACCAGCGATATCCTTAGAAGCAGCATGTAATACCAAGCATGCGGAGACACATCCCTATACTACTGTCCAATATTTGTCCGTAAAAAGGCCAGGGCTCAACATTTAGGCACATATTGCATCGTATATTTACATATTTTTTGGAGTTTTTGGATTAAATTTGGCTAATTTTTACTGATTTTACACGGATTATATTTAGTCAAATTTATTATTTATAGCTACATATGTAGCCAAATTTGTCATTTAGAAACACATATTTGACCACATATTTTGGCATTTTTAAAGACATAAATACATACATAAATATTTTGGGCATTTTAGCCACATATTAATTGGAACTTTACTCATAACACTTGTCCGTTTGGTCTGAATTTCAATTGTCGTAAGTAAGGCATCGCATATGCTTGCAATATGCGTGCGAGCGAAATTCGTTTGAGCGAAGTTATCATGATAACACACACAGACCAACAAACATACTGATCGCATACTTCTTTCAGAATTAAATGCTTTCCGTAGTTAATAAGTGAAATACATGAAACACTCGAGAGTTAATTTTTTTATATATTTTAAGTACACAACATACCTCACCGATTAAAACAGCAAACAAATAATACGCTGTTTTCCAATATATTTTTTCAGTGACAATGTTCGAAGATGTATTTATAAGAAAGAGAAGCGAAATAAAATAACCCACGGCGCGATTTAAATGTTTTGACAATAACGAATCAAAACAAAGTAAATCACAAAGTTGATGTAAATTCATTTTAATTATTCATGTTATACCAAAAAATTGAACCTTATCGGCTTGATTTCTTATAATTAATGTATTCGTGCTTGGAGCCTGGAGTTGGAGGACCCTGCTGTATTTCCATTATCACTTTACCGAAACGAAATGTTAATATCTGACTTTTAAAGATTATGATTTTCATATTTAATATTTTCCATACAAAATATATGCATCTCAATATCAGTAACGGACTACGTACTACTTATATTGACATTTCAAATATAAAATACCATATTATGATTTTCATATTTAATATTTTCCATACAAAATATATGCATCTCAATATCAGTAACGGACTACGTACTACTTATATTGACATTTCAAATATAAAATGCCAAGAGATATGTCAACTTAAATAGATGGGAAGCGGGTAATAAAGTATGATCCAAGAAAAAGATTGTTGTATAGATACTCTTTCTCCTTGACGGTAGAACACGTACTTTCTGTGCAAATTTTGGTGAAATTCTGAATTACTATACATTACTTCTAACTTCATTATACGTATCTATTGAAACTGAATAACTAACATTTATTTAGCATGGGCTTCATAGGCCAATGCTAGCGCTTCCCATCTATTTAAGTTGACATATCTCTTAAAATGCCTGAAATAATACCTGAAAATCGTATCAGGTAATAATCAGAAAATAATATTTTTTACTTTTTAATTTACAATAATCTTGTAGCTAACTAACACAGTCACAGTACACTTAAGTAATTACATCATACACAGCATAAACCTTTCCGTTTAGTTACCCAGCCGAACTTTACAATTTTGTATAATGATTGTTGAACCCTGGAACAGAGACGTGCAACATTTTAAGCAACGGTAACTTTTGCCAGATGTTCGAGTGCCAAAAATTATGTCCACTGCCATCTCTTAAATCATTCAGCTTCATTCCTATGTCAATTACCATTTGGTCTTTATCGGATTGATCGAGGCCGTCAACGTAATTAGGGCGAAGGTACTCGTCGTCCTCATGATGACCCCTATCAACGTACAGTTCTTGTAGAAACGGAAAGAAAAACAAAAAGTCTAAGTTGCGTAGGCGAATGGAACCTTTGACAGCCAACGCTGTGAGATTTGGCGGCATGTACATCGCAGGAGTTCGTTGCCATCCAGACCTACCGTTGTAACGAACCATTTGTCCCGTGTGGTTAAGGGTAAGAACAAGATATGCTAGCTGCTTGAAATTTCTTACCATTTCGATAAGTTTCTGGAACCAGCTGGGATTAGTGTCATGCCACGGTAAGTGAAGTCTTTTTAAATTTGGGACTGTGATTTTACTGAATTTTTCCAAGGTACTTTTATCGAAAGACTCGTGAAAGCTTAGTTTGGTGAGATTTGACCACGACGCTTCGAGGCATAAGTCATACAAATCTGTAACTGTGGCATGTTGCAAATAGGTGCCAAATCTTTTCAAGAAGAACTGCTGAATAACATACTCGATTTCTTCTTCATCATGATCAACGTGTACCCCAACAAGTTGTTCGTTGAAGCTAAGGGAATATCCTCCTGCTGTTGCCCTCACAAGACGAGTGAGTCCAGTTACATTTTCATTTTCGTCATCACTTTCGATAAATTTAGTACCCATCTGGAAGGTTTTGAGGTTCGGGCAAAGTTTAATGATGTCAATGCTACTTGTAAAAAAGTGTTCCATATTGATTTGATTTATCTCGCATGTAAGGTGCAGCTGATGGATATGTTTCCCAATGTCTCCAAGAACCAATCTGGCGTCCCTCCCGGCTTCAGCAAATGGCTCACGGAACGTTACCTTTAATTTGCGACCTATCAACGGGTTTTTCCTATGCTCCCGTATTTCATTCCAGAACCGGATTTGATCTCTGGAATTACTATCACTACCACTCCCCAGCGGCGACAATCGCGGAAATGGAAGTCGACATATATATGGGCGGCTTATTCCGTCTCTGAGTAAAATGCTCTGTTGGTCCACAGTTATAATGCCTCGGCAATCTCGCTGAGATTCAGCAGTCAAAAAATATCCGTGGTGCTGCTGCTCCAGAAATTCATCAATAGAATCACGCCAGTCTGTACAAACTTGGCGACAATTTAAAACGTCACGACCGTCTAACTCTGCAAAAATGAAGCGTAGGACCTAAACGCACATAAAAAAAATAAAATACTGACTCATCATCAAGTTACAAGTGTCTTTAAATAAATATATTTGTCAGCCAAAAATTAATTTATAAAATAAAATAATACTTGTGTTGCGATAGTAATAACGGTGAACAACATGTGGTAAAACGGTGTTACTTTACCTTTGAAAACAATTGTTTGACTATCGATCCCCGAACAAGCCCATAAAATAGTTTACAGGTGTATCGAACATTTAACAAATCCTCCTGACTTAATGGTCCGCTTTGAAAAATCAGTAACCAAACCTGAAAGTAATTTTTGGCATTAATCTTAATACACTGTACGTATGTTTTTGAATTATTTAACAAATTAGTGGTTTCGCATTTTTTTACTTCTTCTGGCAATAAATTCTGTGCATCGCATCCTTCCTCCTGTTGGGTTTCTTCCCTACGTTGACCCAATTTCACTCCGTGTTTTTCGAGCGCACGAGTATCCGCCTCCAGTGCACGTTTTGCCTTTTCATTTCGTTCTCCCCGATTCGCTTCAATAACTTTTAAATTACGAGATTCTAACCAATCAGTAATTTTCTCCATACTAATTTCCGACTCCACCTAACCTTGGGATGTGTGTATAACAACACTACACTAAAAATTCGCAAAAAACACTGCAACTTGTGCTGAGTATAATATGCACTAATTAAAAGTAAAAAAGGAATTGTGGAATTTCTTGTTCACTCTGCCGGCTACTAAAGACCACGTGTCATGTTGGATTGTTTTTATTACATACAATCATACAATAACACAAGACTGAGATGCATTTAATCTAATAACAGCTTGGGTTAAGTAAGATTAACTTACAACTTAACTAAATTAATGACAGTGATGATAATCAGGTATGCAGCATGCAGGAAAGGAAAATGAGGACGGTTCTAGTTCGTTTGTTGTTGTTCGATGAATGATGTGAGCAAATACACATGCTGCACAGTGCGTACATGTACATGTATATGGTATGGCAATTACAAATACATACTATCCGTGATTTTGTTTGTAGGTAACACTAATAACAA
>JAHZNE010000804.1:0-35516 GCA_027744055.1 Callyntrura sp. NNG-2020 | reverse complement strand
GGATTACAACTGCACCCCAAATGCTGACCCACGGAATCTTGCTCCATTTCACAAAGGGTTCCCGGATTCTCCCACGTGCTCCACCAGCTCCCATTATTTTTCGGGGGTGCCGTAGACTGCGCAACACTGAATGACACACACTGGAGCAGAATCAGCTCCAAAATTAAAACACCCCCAAAATCCTTGTAACGTCCCATGATTTTCCTCCAAGTGGCACAATAGGTCGATTCCTCCTCAGCAAAATACCGGTTGAGAACAATTCAACGCGCTTCGGGAGATGTCAACAGGTGACTAAAACACCAAGAATGAACACTCTTCAGTATTACTCATCTTCATATTCCATGCATGAAGTATGCCCAATTTTAATCTGGCAGTCAAGACACGACCATACTGTGGGAAAATGGTTAATAATATCTTGGATATCTCATTCGACTTCCCAGACAACACAACCACACAAGTACCCAGTATTCCTGTTCGTGCGTGTCTTGGCATTTTTACCCCACTAAATTCCCTTTGCACAGCCCCTACATCCAATATTGCTTCTTTTACGTCTCAAAACAACAGGTGTGGTGGTGTATATGTATGATGATGTCAAAAAAACGTTACCCAATTCTTTTGTAGAGAACGGCCAAACTAATGTTTCTATTCTATACTGCTATACATTATACATGGTTACTAGTAGGTGTAAACTTTGAACAAGTTTGCATTTTTATAGCACTAACTCTGCTCTTGCTCTGCAGCAGCAGCAGTCTCCACATTATCAGGTAGCAAAATAGCAACAACAACAAACGGACACCGTTTGTTTTGCACTTTTTATTTTTTTTCTGCGCTGTTACAGTGCAGCGCAGTCTAACCAGTGGTATACGCCGTTCATATATGCAAAAGTAGTGGAAATAGATGTAATATATAATAAAAAGTTAGACGCCAAGTTTTATGCCTTGTTCAAGGTCAGTAGCAGGCTTTATGGGATGGCGGTGTAGCAATTTTTGCTTTGTGGGTATGCACCTGCTCATGTGTGTACTTCTTAAAAAATGCGTAATAGAAATACAGATTACGTGGTAATGAGTTTGATGCTCGGAACAGTTTGGAGTTTTTTTTCTCACGGAACAGATAGATAAAACGTGTACATGCTTCCATATATTATTTCAGTATCCGCAGAATATAAAGCAGAGGGAGTATTAATACATGTCGGAATTATAGAGGGAAGATGAGAATAGTGTGGACAAATTTGGACGTTTATTGAGGACGTTAGAACTAAGGGTGTATTGGACCGTCTGTCCCAAAGAGGTATGTATGTAAGTACTTGACTCTCTGGGAGCTTTTAGTAAATTGTCGTCAAAGTGGTAGCGCAAAAAGTGAAGACATACAATATACGGAAGGACGGAGGACAGTGTTGATATTAATGATTTGATGTTACATGAAAAACTATATACACATTTGCCAAATGACGCCCAAACTTTTTGCGACAGAAATATATCTTTAGAACGTATATATGATATGATATGTCTATAAGACCATATCCTGCATGTAGACGTTACTGCTGTTTGACGTTCCGTCAGAAGGTAATGCATTTTTTGTGCTACAAGTCTAGAAGCGGATAACACAAGACAGGTTTCTAGAACTAACCGGTGACCGGTGGTAATCCTTTTTGCGTGTCTCTCTCTACTCTGGTCTAGTTGTGTGCAGTGTAGGCGCGTACGCATTTTCGCGAGGGGAAACACTTTTTGTCTTGAGATATTTCTTGGCACGGCTAGATAATATATAGTGCGAAATGAAAAAACGTCCTGCCAGAAAAAGAAGCCCGGTTGTTATCCTGTTTGTGCAAATAGTGTAGAAAAAGGAACAGACACTGGCCTGCGTCGGTAGACCCACTCACACACAAAGGGATAAATAAATATGTATTAAAAAGGTGTCCGGGGAGAATATGCAGGACAATTGGTTACTGGTTGGTTGTGCTACCAAAAATCGACTAAGGAGCAACTTCCGGGCTTGTTGAGCCCATTTGTTATGAAATTATGACAAGACAGCATAAATTATGATGAGAGCAGTAGTAGTAATAAAAGTATTACTTGATGGAAATTGTTATTGTTGGATTGTCGGGATACTCCTACCTCTACCGCTACAGTAGTTTGCATCGTTCTAAAAAAATGTTTTGTGGTTGATATATTTGCGTAGTCGTTAAGCAAATCGTTAATTTCATGGTGTAGTAGTCAGTGACAAATTGGACCAATAAACAGAGAACAAATAACCGCTAGTTAATATTTGCTCTTTGTTTCCGTTTAGTTAGGGTACGTTCGTGGAAGATAACTAGCATTTAAGTGGCATGATCGCAAGACAAGTAAAAATTAATGGATGGGTAATAGGGTAAGATGGAACAGGGAGACGACCAACAGATGATTTGAGGGAGATGATGCTCACGCAAGAAAAAAATCACTTTTTTATGTGACTGCTTGTTATTATTATTATTTAAGTGTTTTGGTAATAAATAAATGACATTAAGAACCATTTACAAGATAACTTGGCACTGG
The DNA here is from genome assembly GCA_027744055.1 of Callyntrura sp. NNG-2020. Classification (NCBI taxonomy): domain Eukaryota; kingdom Metazoa; phylum Arthropoda; class Collembola; order Entomobryomorpha; family Paronellidae; genus Callyntrura; species Callyntrura sp. NNG-2020. The sequence goes on along the minus strand of JAHZNE010000804.1, from coordinate 32,988 downwards.
TTGCAGATGCCCCTCCGATTAAATTGTTTGTTGTCACAAGAATCAGAATCATCTCATTCATAACCTGTTGTTAGTTAGTGTGATAATAATGATGATTTGGCGTTGTCTAAAATTATGCTACTCTAACCACACAATAATCTTCTGCGAGAAACTCGTCGACATTGGAGAGGGATTAGGGACACGGTACGTATTTTTCTTGTCGCCCAGATAAATTCTTGAGAGGTGAGAAGGTGAGAGATTTGATTGACGATTGTCAATTGTAGCAAGCTGTTAAGAACAATTTAAGTGTGACGACGACACTGTTAGATGACCTAAAATGGGTGTGTCTTTTTGTCGTTTCAGTTTGTCTGAAAAACAGATGGATTTTTATTTTTTTATGTAGAAAAATGGATTATTTTTTACGGGGGAATTATTCTAGTTCGGCACAAGGGGATAAATTAGTATGCGAAATAAAAGTTATTCTTGTTTTTGTTTGTTTTTTAGATGTTGGATGTACGTACTGGTTTTTGTAGGGTAGATTTCCTGTTGTTGTTACTGCTTTGTCACACAGGTTTAAATTTTGGGAGTTGACAATTTTTTAGGATGATTGGCACGTTATGTTCAAGAATAAAAGTTGCACGATTATGTTCAATTTTGTGAGTTTTCGTCACTACCAATGATGATGGTGATGGAGGCAACCTTTTATGTTGAGGAATCCAAACCTGGACACAATTTTTTTTCGAGTTTGTCGGACGATAAAGAGATGTGAGGTTTTTGTCCACGTGTACACACTCAGACTCTTCCATATATCTCTGACACGAAAAAGTTAATCTATTCAAATGAATGAAAATTCTGCAAAACGGGAATTTCCAGTTTAATCACATCCTACGATTGAGACAATCACAAAAAAGTAACGGACACCTTTGTCGGATTTGTAACCACAAATTTTACCATTTTCAGGAAACGATTCAATAAATTACTTAATCATTAAATAATTCTGCAATTAGTCACCAGTCACCACTGTTTATTTGGCAAGACTGTCATTTTTTTGTTATTCCAGACTCCTCTTTAGCGTAAAGCACACAGAAGAGACACAGGTTGGATAAAGTCAAGTATAGTAATTAAGACAGGAATGCATCAGCAATCAGCAAATGATTATTATGGGGAATGACAACGAAATAGCGCAATGCACTGCGTTCACTGTGCTGCTGGAGTAGATCACAATCATACTGAACGCCACCCCCGAAAGCTTCCATGTATCATCGTAAACTGTAATACACACCAGTTCAAAATACTTTTTTCCTGAAACCAATTGCGAATTAGGATGCGCCTCATTTTTTACAGTTTGTCAGTTGGTATTATCGATATCAGGTAGAGGCACAGCAGAATGTACCGACAGCGGCAATTATCGTGATAATGATATACACCATTTGTAGTAGACTGTATTGTGTGCTACAGGCGAGTACAATTTGTTTGTTTGAGGACAACGTTGATTTTGCTGGGGCTTTACCTGGAGCAATTGGGTGTTTTGATACCTGGAACACATCCCATAAAAATGCTAATTTTATTCTATGTGTATGCTCGTTTATTTCGGGCTTGTAACTTGGGTAACAATTAATGCAGCGCGTTTTTTATGAAATGTCTCCCAGGTTATCGACGCCGCTGGAAAATGATAATAGTATGACGAATGGGACAAGTGTATGCACATGCTCAAACTCCCACATAACGTGGGAGTAACGCAACATTGACATAATCACATAGGTAATCAGTATGACAGTGTGTGCACAGGCACACAAATGAGATAATGATAATATTGAATGTCTGAATACGCAAGAGATGGTGATGGTGAGGGAGGAAGGATATATATGATGGATGACTGCACTATGTATCGAAAAACTTATTTGTTTTATAAAAATAACTAAACCCCACAACAGCCGTTGTTAGAGTGATTCATTAAAAATAGGGTTTATCGCCATCGGATAAATAATATGGTTTTTGCAGAGGGCTTTCGCAAACAGGTAAATGCGTGGTTGGCATATTGGGCTGCGATTAGGATAAATGACGCAACATAAACATAACACAACAAAACAACTCTGCAATATTTAAAACAAAATATAATTAAAATTTTCGTAATTTTAGTTACTATAGGGACCATTACTTACGACTATAATAAGGGAACTGCAGTGCTGTAGCGAGACAAAAGTCGATATGGGGGCATTGTGAGAATTCTGCACCGCCATGAGCTATTAAATGACAATTTATGAATTAGTAATTAAATTTTGATTTTGTTAAAGGCGAGATCGTTATGGGTTCGATATCGAGCTATAAAAGATGGGATTCAGAAACCTCACAAAAGCAAGCAGTTAGTTTGGTAGATTTTATTAGAATCGATAAAAATAATATTTTTGGCGAGATTTGGGTGTTGCAGACATTGCAGTAATCTCTAGATAATTTTATGAGCATAAAAAGGAAGACAGTAAGTGGTGTTTGTGTAAGAAAAAGTTAGACTTGGAAATATAGCCTTTTTCTTTTAGAATCAGCCAGCGAACAAGACGATCAGCCGAGTGCTATGATCTCCTTATTTATGGTTTCTATAGTTAGAAGAAGGAGGTTTCAAAAATGAGGTTCTATGATTTTTTTATAGTGAAGTAACAAATGTCATTTCACAATATTTGAAACATCCTTCTAACTATAGAAACTTATTAAACTATGAAAAGGGAGATTATAGCATTCGGGCGGATGTAATGTAACCGGTCACTTGTATGGGTAAGGGAGGGAAGGAGAAGGAGGTGATTTTATTGATGAATGACATTGTTACAGTGCTGATCATATGGATGGATTGCATTAACGGCAACAACAGGTTGGGAAGATCCACAAGCTAAAGAAAGAAGGATGAAGAGACTTACAAGGAAAGGTCTTGAGTTGCCCAACCTCAATAACGTTTATTGGAGTGTAAATATATGTTATCTGAGGTGCTGAGCTCAATGGTGTGGAAGATGGCTCTGAGTGGGGTCTTACGTGGCCCCCACGGGGTCACGCTGTCCAAGTATCTTGAATATCTCACCATAGCAAATGAAGTAACACATTTAGGAATTCCCTTTCTCTATTTCATGCTATAATAACGTATCTCTTGCATGTATACTTACGAATATGGGAATTTTGTGGAGTGGTCTATAAAATTTATGGAAAGCGAGGTACTCTTGTTTCCAGCACTTCCAGTGGCGTCGCATTCTCATAACTGTTGTCAACATCAACGAGTGAAATTATTACTGCTGCCGGAAACAGAATTCCAAACTGTATGTTTTTCAAGAGATAACACGCTTACCTTCTAGGATGCATAAGGTACCGCTTTCATCAACAAGGACCATGCTGTCAATAACCGTACTTCCTATAATAACGTTTCTCATACAACACTACGAATATAGGAATTTTGAGGAGTGGTCCATAGTACAAAGGAATAGCGACATTCGGCTTGACGCAGTTCCGATGACGTCAGGCGGTTTAAATTAGAAGATATACGTGTATGGGTCCGGCTTGATTGGAGAAAGTGGAATTTTTAAATGTGTTACTTCATGTGCTATGGTGGATAATTTGCTGGATATCTAAGATACTTGGACAGCGTTACCCCGTGGGTGCCACATGAGGCCCCACTCAGAGCCATCTTCTATACCATTGAATTCAGCATGTATGATAACATATATTTACACTCCAATATAGGTTATCGGGGTTGGTCAACTCAAGACCTTTCCTTGTAAGTCAGAAAAATGTGATATGAGTGTGAAAACCGCGGCCAAAATTAACACAAAATCACTGTGAGTTTACAAACGTGGTTTTAACGAAACTCTTCCCGTTGGGTATAGCCGATAATTAGCTATTACCGAAACCAGATATAAAAACCCGGGCTTTCTTCGCGAAACAATGTAAACTACATTGCGTAATTTTGTCCGCGCTGATAAAAGTCGTGCAAACTACGAATTTTAAAGGTCGTTTAACTTTATAAGTATTCGGTGAATTTGTGTTTTTTTTTTGTTTCCGGGACTACATTGAGTGGGATTACACTACCAATAGCGTTTCAGCTTTTTCCGCACAGCGGAAATGGGAAAAGAAGTGTTGCATATCTTTGTAAGCACGTTTTCTCCCTTTACGCAATTTTACAAATGCGTTTACAACGATATGCAACGCTTTTTAACCCACGTACGCCGTGCGGAAAAAGCTGAAACGCTATTGGTAGTGTAGCCCCACTCAAGGTAGTCCCGGAAACAAAAAATCAGACAAATTTACCGAGTACTTATAAAGTTACACGACTTTTAAAACTCGTAGTTTGCACGGACTTTTATCAGCGCGGACAAAGTTACGCAATGAAGTTTAGTTGTTGTATAGTTACCAGGCACAGTAACGCGTCTCTACTTTCTCTTACTTTCTACAGTTTGTGAAAGATAGATCTAAGTACAGCATGATGCATGATAACGCACATAGATGGAGGTTTTGTTTAAGGTTTGCAAAAACGTAACCAAACAGACATAGGCAAGACAAGACATGACAAGACATAAACACACCTCTAAAAATGGACTTTTTAGCGCGACGCATTATATAAATGAGGTCATGTGCCCCATAAACGGGGGTTTAATATAATATACGGCTGACGCCTAATTTATATCTTGCCGAAATATTTTAATATGTATTAATATCCTGTATTCATCAATAGTTACAGTTATCTTACGTTAATGGATTAAGTTTGTACTTCCATCTTCCATAGAGAAATTAAGGAGATACTTGATAAGTTCCAGTAATACACATCAACTGGGAAACTGCTTTCTCTAATGATATAGCTAACATTTACAATTAGTATGCCTTCAAATGTTGTGTCCCAGTGCTAAAAAGAATTGCAGCATACGTAAATTTAAAATAAACTTAGCAATCTAGCACGTAGCTAAGTGGCGAAGCTCCAACCAACATTGATTCGCTTGTTTTACGTTGCTCATATCTGAAAGATTGCAACATTATATAGTGCACAGGTTCTCTGCACTGAAAATTGTGGATAACTTCGATTAACTGTAAACACTAATCCTCACCATTGTCTCGATTACAGTATTCAAACTACAGGTTGCAGGGTTCAAGCCGCACATTTTACCCTTGCTCCGGTACATGAGTAACTAGCAGGGTAACTTACCTCTGAAGTTTGAATCCATGCTCTGCGATTACAGATATGAACATATCAGGGCCAAACTTTGCAAAATGATATAAGTGATATAACTATTCAGTATTTACTTGTAGGCTGATTTTAAGTATAGTTGCATGAGTTTGAAGCATTGACTTTCGTCGTTACCTCCCGGGGGCTGATCCCACAAACTCATCTTACTGTCCGAATATGCTACTAGCTAGCTATGCCAATAGCTATCGAATGGTGAATACAGTGTTCAAAAATTCAAAGCAAGTTTCAAGATGTTTTGCGGACAGAGAGACAGACAGACAACGTGATTTCAATAAGTGGCTTTGCATATATTACCAGTGGACAATGAAGGGAGTCAAGTAAGTATGCATACTTAACCCATTTGATTAATTTAAATAATGTACATGAGGATGCAATTGTATGTTTTTAAAAGAGGTTGGAGATCCGTAAAATTCGAATTCATAATGCAGCAAAGTAGATTTATAATATTTATTAAAGTAACCAGTGGTAAACATCGCAATAATACAGCTTCTTTGAACTTCTCCTGCCTTCTGCAACTACTTAACAAGACATTTACAATAAATATTTACAATTTCATGTTTCCCTGATACTAAATACACCAGTCAAAAAGAGTTACACGGTACTTTTGTATTTTTCGGTTTGTCAAAAATAAAACTTACAAAATGTTTATTTTTATCTTTTAGTAGACTTCGAGATTCCTCCTTCGCAATAGTAAAAGCAAAATCATGTCTAAAAGCTTCTTTATTTGTTTTGCAAGCAACTACGACTTTACATAGTGCGTCAACCATAAAACCAAATAAATCGAATTAGTTGACATAAACTAACTGCCAAAACAAATCACGAAATACTCTAATATGCTTCAAAATCAACTTTATACACAGGACTCAAAATGGAATGTTTGCTGGGCAAAGTGGTGATGGTAAAATATAACATAAAACAACTTAAAAACATCCCCAGATTACGAGCGTCTGGAGTCGTCAAATTGTACATGAAGCTTGCTTACAAAAAAGTATATAGGATACGGTGAAATATGCCTAAACAAACAGCAAATAAATCGGCAAACTATGCAAACACAATTACACGAATGCTCAATTAGTACAGTGTTAACTAGCGGATACTGAAAACTTGTGATTTGCATTTTCAACGGTGAGTGATGAGTAAGGGGCAAACTGATTGATATTATAACATTGCAAACATGAAAATGCTTTTTTTACTCTTTGGCTTAATACCATAAAACTAACATATATACAGATGACAAAATGAAACTTTCATGATGTGTTTGTGTTAATCTACTTAATAAACAAAACAAAATCTGATTCGTTACTTATGTATAGGAATTGTTGTTCATATTTCAAAGACCCGGATAATCTTACACCCTAACACACACAAGAATATATAACTACTTAAGCCAAAGCCAGAGTGACATCGATATTTATTTATATGTACTATGCGTTTTATAGATATATGTATATCTATATATATCTGTAGTTGTATAATTATGTGAATACACGCGTACAACTGGAATTTGCTTTTGCTATTTTACTATTTACTTTTCAGACGACAAGTATATTTCGCAAATCAGGTAAAAACAGGCCACTGGTTACACGTTAACGGAAAAAGTACGAAGTTGTAATGATAATCATAAGTAGAAAGAGACAAGCTACCACCTACCATATTTTTATGCTAAATGTATTATGAGACACCGAATAACATCATCGTCATCATCATCATATATACACATATGCTACCTACCAAACACCTTTGATGATAATCCTGGTCATTTTCATATAATTGGTAGGAATAAGTTTACACAATACAATACAGCTTGGTAGTTGACATTTTATAGTTAAATAATGTTTGTAATTCATTCTTGTAGTTCTTGTTCGCTCTCCGCCTTCTTCGTTTTTATTTTTCTCGCTGTAAGATATAGGTTTTATGTATGATATTTATAGATTCCATTACTGAAGTTAGTTATTACAGAAATAATACACGATAGTTTCTCTGTGCTTCCATGACAGTTCATTATTACAAAAAAGTAACCACCAAAAATATCTACTTACAAACAAAGGAATAATAATAAAAACGGTGATTCGTAGGTGTATCAATGTGATAAAAAAAATTCAACCAAAATCATGATACATGATACGGTTACTAAAAGTCATATTTTTGTGTATTTGTCGACACTGATTGTGTGTGTGTGAGTGAATATATATAACCGTGAGTGTTGGACTTGGTTTTTATTGAAACAGTTGAAGCAGTGCCATTATCAGTAATCGGTAATACAACAGCAAATTATATTACAGGGTTTACAGCAAAAGAAATGAGTACGGCGTATTGTAACAATGGTTTGTTAGTACTCTCCCAGTTTAGCTTACAAGTGTTTTCATAATTATTTTGAATAGTTTGCACATTACAAGAATACATTATTAGGTTCAAGTATAATACATGCACACCCGCAGTAGTAGTAGTAATTAGTAATAGTATAGTAGTAGTAATAGTAATACTTGTGTGTATAACAACAGGAAAGTTAATCTATATTATTTTTTATGTTTAATATGAATCATAATAAATATTATTACAGACAATGACAATAATAATGATGATGGTAACAATATGTTCTTAGATGCTTCGATTTTTAAAGTCACAAAAATTGTTTTTCTTCTCTTCACCTAACAATTCTATTGTATGCACCGAGTCGTTATTAATTAAAGTTTACTCCCTTATTTTTTTGTGTTGTTAATCCTGTTTAAAAAAATATTCCACTAACTAAAGAATACATGAAGGAGAAGAAGCTATATAGGACCCACTGTAAAAGGTGCGCTTTGTGGCACGAAGAAAAAATGTAACTTATGTGAGGAAACCATTTGAACTTCTACAGCTAAATCAAAGAATGCATACCAGCCAGCAATAAACGAAAGGAGAAGAAGAAGAAGGAGAAAGTTGGGTAACATTACTTTTAATTAATGTGCTTGAGTAATAAAAACAAAACAACTTTTATGCATCATCACATAAAGTAATTTCTCTTACTCTTGGACACGGGACTTGATATCGTAACTTAAAATGACGATGGCGACGACAATGCTGTAACTACAACTAATTTACTTTTTCAAATTACACAATTCTCCACGCTAGAATTAACTGTTTGGATGAGACATTTCTTAAAACACTGGGTAGTTGTAATATGTTGGTGCGTACTATACACATATACTGACTATATATGAAGCGGTAATTACACATTTTTTCGACAACAGTTGACAAGCCCGACGATTTGTTAATATGTATTGAAAAAACACACAAACATCTATGTTAACAATAATAATAATATGGATGTTAATAATACAAAGAAACAGAGAATTGCTGATTTCTTATCTTTTAATAATTTCACAAGTAACTACGGAAGATGATCATTTCACACACGAGTAATGTAATAAATTACCACCACAAAAACTATCTCATTTTTAAAAGAACTCAAAAGCATCATTTTTCTTTCTTTTCTCTTTTAACAAATGATGAAATCATAGGAATAATAACAACAATACCGTGCTATCTGAATCTTCATAATGTTTCCCCCAATCAGTATTTATTAAAAAACTGAATTTTCCTTATGTACTCTTTTATTTATAGCAGTGTAGCATAAATAATGTCCTTCCTTTTTTAACGACGTCGGCCAAAGCGCAAGAAGACGTGATCGACATCCTGTCGCTTCACTCCGTTGTCAATGAAACTTCCAAATGGGAAATGGGGTCCACCAGCCATTCCTATTGGTGGCGCAAAAAAGCAATAAAAACAAATTAGTGAACATAACTACTTTAATTACACAAGACAAGTTATTACAGAGTCGTTGGATCGAAATGGCATCAACAATGAAAAACAACAGTGCACTTGTTTCTACAGTTTAAAAAGGGATGAATGAATCAACGCCTACACCTTAAAAAAATATGCATCTTCTTTCTTTCCTACCCCCGTGACGTGCTCTTTATAAAATTACGTTCTCCTTGAAATTATGCTACAACTACAGCACAAATATGATTGTGTAAGCATACCTGATCATCCCATTTGCATCATTTTGTCACTTGCGTAAAGACGTGAAATTCCCATTAAAACTCCTTAAATCTCAAGGAAAAATCCGTAAACCTATTATTAATCACGAAGGTAATAAGAAGGCAGAAGAATACCGAAAAACTGCGCTTTGTTTAGTCATCCAGTAATCGCTTGTAGTCAGAGTCACCAAGGCCGTCTCAATTTCCCCACAGGAAATCCCTTGTGTGCGAAATAAAGTAGAATGCAATGCAGTCCTCCTTCAGCATTTTCTCTTCGCTGCTTTCCCTGTTTATGCTTGATAGCGGAACGAGGTAACTTTCCCCAGTCGCCCCAGTCACATCTCAGCAAGCAGGAGCAACACGGTATAATATATACTTGTCAAGAGGAGAATTTCGGAGATTCAGGCTTGTCTTTTTCTGACTTGTATTATTGTTAACTAAGCGATTATTTTCAGACTCCAGCGAAGATCAGACAGAATCAGTATTTTATACAGTCGTATCGTCTCTAGGGTTGATTCAAACTGTCACTCGAACTATATTTTTTTACGTTCTATACATTCTGCCTGCTGCTTATATAGACGACAGGTAAGACTATGGTAATCGTATTTTAACAAGCTTGTGCTATATAACCCTGAATCAAGTATAATATGCTGATCTCACTCACATTAATACTGTCATTTGCAAGATACCGAATGGGTGGGTCTCTTCACTTTTTGAGGTACAAACAAGTCAAAACTCAAGTGTTTGGATTTGTATGATGTTTCTATTCTTACGACAAGAGTTCGAGTCGCAAAAGGGAAATTGACTCCGATTTCCGTCAATGCAGTTTTTTCATGTTTTACAGTTGACGCTATTGTCATTTAAATAATAAACGGGCCAAGTCATTGGTATATATTACTCAGCTTGTCTGTTCCCTTTCACAATTTTATCATTTCGCCCATAATATTTAATAAGCCCGAAACAAAAACATAATGTTTTGTCAGTCAATAGTGGAGAAAAATAGGAGCAGCTACTATCTTTCTACTACAGGTTCCTCTCAACGTCTATATACACTCTTCCGATCGCGACATGTATATTGGCAAGCATTTGAAAATCGGATTCAATAAAGTGAACAATGTGCAGAGTAAGGAAGAACAATGTACGTTAGAGTAATGCAGTATGTATGCCATCCCCCTTGCCACCACTACCATCACCCATTACTTATTATTATTCTTTCTCCGTCCAGAACGTTAATCCAAATTCCCATTTCCGTTTTTGCAATATATTATATTTTCCCATAGAAGTACGCTTCACTACATGAGTACTGATGATGCTAATGTCTGGAGTCGCCGTGGACGGGAGAACAGTTAGTGTGGAGGTATGCTCCTGAGGATTTTTTTTCTGTGTCTCAAAGGTAAAACAACAGGGCAAGGAAGGAATAATAATATATGAAAATTTTGATACACACGCGAAGTGTTCTACCTTTTTGTAAGAAAAAGTGGAAAGTGAAAGTGCATTGTCTAAAAAGAAGGGGAATTGTATTTAATACGCTGACTGGTGCTCTTTTCGTCGTTGGGGAAACATGGAAGGAAAGCAGCTACCATAATGCCATCGTCACCTAAATATTAGCTTAACTCGGGAAATACGGCTTTTGAGTTGGTTCATTTGCCCCGAGAAAACCATTCAGGGGATTATTGTCGTTATTAATAGCTACTACAACATCACTGGGAAATGCGTTTAAACCGGAAGAGGTAACAAGGCCAGAAACCTACCAGCACCACTTTGGGAATTATGTAGGCTCTCGTTTTGGTGTAGGGACATAAAATATGCAGGACATGTGAGCGTGTGCATATGCGCATTTCAATATGATGGGCACGGAAACAAATTGATTTGCATTTGTAATGCTACAACCATTTTCGACAAATGGAGTGCAATCGTTATAATGTACCTTTCGGGTATTCTTCAAGAGCTGCAGCGTAATTTCGGAGGAAGTCACAGATCTGACGGATTTTTGGGTTGTCCACATCTTCCAAAGTCTCTGGACTGCATTGTGGTGGCATGGAATGTGCCGCTGTGATGGCAAATGCAGCAAGCATGGCGACTACGAAAATTCCCACGGTGGATTTCATCTTTAGTGATTTCTGCAAGAGTCAACAATCAAAACAAGAAAGGGTTAGTGATGGAGAGAGCATTTCACGCGTAAAAATGTTCAAACGGTATTGCAAAAAAAGCCATTAAATTGCGTAGGTTAAAGTAAACGCTCTTCAAATTGAAATCTTTGTTTTGTCAAGCTTGTTCCATTTTTATTCCTGAGAATTTCAAGAAATGTTGTTTGCGAAAAGTGTACTACTGTACAATGTAGGCAGTTGCAACTACAGTCCCGTTTTCTCCTTGCCCCAAAGTCACATGCGAGAGAACCATGGAAGCCATTGCGAAAAGTGTACTACTGTACAATGTAGGCAGTTGCAACTACAGTCCCGTTTTCTCCTTGCCCCAAAGTCACATGCGAGATAATCATGGAAAGCCATTTTTTGGATATGCCTTTGTTGTGCCCACCCCCATCGTCGTTTTTACAAACGTGTTGTATTAAAGTTCCTGTCCACCCACGCATATTTCAAACCCCTATGCAGAGAATTGAGAACAATGCAACGAGACTACATTTCTAACCGAACTCAANTTTTTACAAACGTGTTGTATTAAAGTTCCTGTCCACCCACGCATATTTCAAACCCCTATGCAGAGAATTGAGAACAATGCAACGAGACTACATTTCTAACCGAACTCAAGCATTCTCTCTCTCTCTTATTCTCTACTCTCTTTTTATCTATCTGCACATCACTACGACGTATAACACAGTTTTTGCCATAAATTTGGTTTAATGCCTGTTTACACAATTTTATGGTTTTCCGTTCATCTGTAGCGAATTTTCATATTTTGTCTACTTGGAATTATATCAGTCAATAGCAACCGCATCTACAGAAAAGTACAGTACTGGTTTCAACTTGCTATTCTACAAGTATAAATAGACAGTTGTATTACGTGCAGTGTTCTCAAGTTCTTTTAAAGTGCTGACATGATAAAGTACGTAGTATCCCTAATAAACTATTTTGCTGTCGTCGTTTTGCGCAGTAAACTAAAAAGAAACTGAATAGCAATACATACTATTTAATGTGACCATGGCAAACTGATGATAAACCACGTAACTATGCTCATTATTAAGGGTCGCTAGAGTGCAACTAGAAAACTTTTTACAGCATCCCGTCGTCCCTTCATATCCTTCTTACCAGCAGATATTTTCTCCGCGATTTTATAAATTGTAAACTAGCCCGCGTAATTTTTAAAAAGTCTCTGACAAGTTGATTAGAACGTCGACTGATTGCTGGAAAGCATTAAATTTTATAAAAGTTTTAAACCATCTTATATCTTTCAAATATGCATTTCGCAAGTCGTTCCAGCCATTAGCGAGTTATCTGTTGCATTTCCATCGACCCCTTTACATAACAGGTTTCCAGATATTTATTACTGTTATTATTATTACTACTACTACTACTACGCTTTTATGTCAGTCAAAAGTAAACAACAAATAGGGCGATACCGGTAATCGCAATCCTACCTTCTACTATTTTCCTTTCTTTCTTAACTTATTCAATAGCCTGACTTCCCGCAGCAATATTTTTACTGCCACATAAACAAACTATTTTTAGTGATCTTCCGTTGCACCCAGCCACGCTCATGAGCCCCCAATCAAAAATTATTTATGAGTGTCAGCGATATACGGTGGTGATGATGACGACGCGATGATATGATAACCCGCTGCGATGAAAGTAGTTACACTTGAGACAATAAATGATACGGCTTTGTGTTGTGTAGTGCCTACTGATTCTTTATCATCAGGTTACATCCATGTACTACAAGATAATCCAAGCTGATAGGTAGGAAAGTTTTATTAGACAAAGTATGGTCATGGAGAGAATCTGTCGTCGCTCGACAATGTGCGAGAGGAGATGATGATGATACGTAGTGTTTTGTTTGGTTTTCTACACATTTATTGCCAAACCAACTGGTGCATGCACGATTGCGTTGGAAATGTGTGTCAATCATTCGTCGTACTACTACTGGTGTCTGCTTTATAGCAGAGCAATATGAGGAGGATGGCAGCGGTGGTGATGACAGCAGAGGAGCAGACAACATTATTAGGTAATATTATTAGTGTGACTGAATAAATATGTTACGGATTTTTACCCCTATTTCTATTATGAAAACACGGTTATTTCCCTTTCCCTACGGAGTGCTCTCACATGATGTAACGATAGGCATAACTTATTATTCTCGCTGCTGTAATATTGAGTACTTTGACGGATTCCTTTTATTTGTCTAGTCATTCTCTATTTTGGTGGTAAGTGGCACCAAGTAACCCCCCGTTTGTTTGCAACCAAGATAGTCAATAAATTTCTTTGTTTCTCCGGCTCAATATTGTTTGGCTTAGCTTGTCTAGGAAAAGTTGATGGAAAAAAATAGAACAACAGGCAGTGAACATCTTGCAGTAATGCAATGCAGTATATGATTGAAATGGTAGGGAAACAACAAGAAGTCGGTGTAGTGCTAAAAGTAATTTTTTTTCGCGCGCGCCCTAGTGTACCATGTTCCTAAAACCTATTTTGGCAATGCTCCCGTTAGATCTGCATTGTAAGAAGCAGGTGTTGATTAGGAATGTCGGTTAACTAGTTCTAGTTTATCAATTCTCTTTTGTCAGGCCGTATTGCCGTAAATAGGATAACTCTTGAAGGCCTAACCTTTTGAAATTGTTGTCGCCAATCGATGACGTAGGTCAGTGTCCCACACGAGTTTGTGGGTGAGTAAAATTGAGGGGCAAAGTGAGATTTGTTCAATGTCATGTTGTCGTTTGACGGTAGATACTATCGTTAGGTTCAGTAACTGACTTGTGTTCATCGCCTGTTTCTGCATGATAACTTTTTGAAATTCTTTGAAATCCGGTCGATTTCTTAGAAGAATTTAACTGTAAGCCTGATACGTTTTACAGGAGGGACATGACTGTAAAATAGAATCAATCTTTTGTCAAAACAAAACAAAAACTTATTTGACGTTAAGTAAATTCAAACCGAAGTGTTGTTTGGGTAGTCCTCTTTGCTCTAACACCAACACACAACATCAGTTTAACGCATCGGCCGAGTTACTTTTTCTATTTCTGCCTCACTTTCTCCGACTGCGTCACCCCAGAAAGTTGTTTCCTATTCCACTCAACTCTATTCGACTTACAATAAATATATTGGAATCTGTACATTACTTCTATGGAAAAACAACGTAAAAACGGTGTACTACTTTGCAATTTAGTTTCTTTGTCTGCCTAGCAGCCTGACTCGATAACATACTTTAGCCTTAGCCATGTTTCATTCAAAAAATAAACCAATTTTAGGGATACACGTTGTCATTGCAATTTATTTTAGCCTGCCGCCCTTATACCTGGTTTCATTTGCTTATGAATCTGAAATTTTATTACGCTGCAAAATTGAAATTCTCCCAATTTCTCCTTCTTCCAATAGCACTACAATCCTGCTTTTACCATTACATGCCTATTAGTTCACGGAGCATTATTCAAATGGTTGCATCCAATTCAACAATTGTGCACAACTTTCTCCTGCTCATCCTCTGTTTCAGGCCGGTTGACAATAACCTGGTTTTTGCCGTCTGCTTCCTCTACCACTCACTCTTTGGATATACCCTCGTTTCACTTTTGTAAACATCATTCCCATATCGTTCCTGTTACTACTATGGAGGTTGAGCAATAGAAATAACGGCAGCATTTAATATAACCACCGCGAAACAACGAAAGGAATGAAATAGTGCTATTAACCATTACCTCTTTCCCGCTATAGCAATAATAAGTAAAAACCTAAAGTATCAACAACAAAAACATCCCACATTGCCATTACAACATGTCATACAAAAACTCTAATAATCCTTCTGCAACCACCAGTACCACGACGTGCTTCATTGTAAGCAAAGAGCACAACTGCCTTATAGTAGTGAAAACCCTGTTTGAAATACAATATACTTTCTCTTTAGCGCAGACACACATACGCGCTAGCATACATGTTCCCGCTATGGTGCCTACCACAACTAAAACGGGAGTTGACTAGCAACCACGCCGCTTTACAAATTCTTCCACTTGTGCGCTCCCCAAAATCTTGTATCTAGGTATGTGCTCATCTTTTGCAAACTACTACACAGATGAACACACGCGGAAAACTAAAAAGGGAAAATTATGTCCTAAACAGGAATTTTCAAGATTTCCATGACTGTGTGTAGTTTAATGCATGTTGTGAGGTTGTAAAAGGAGTCGGAGCATTACAAGCTGCAAAAGAGGCTGAAAATAAACAGGAATTTTCAAGATTTCCATGACTGTGTGTAGTTTAATGCATGTTGTGAGGTTGTAAAAGGAGTCGGAGCATTACAAGCTGCAAAAGAGGCTGAACAACAGTTGCTTCAAGGTTTCCTTCTTTTACATTTTCCAGCTACATAGTTAAAATGTCATGTGCTATAACAACACTCACTTCCAGTCTATTCCTTTCTCCTTTCCCTCATCTTCGCGTTTGGGTGGGTTGTAAAGAAGCATTACGATAAACTCAAAGATGATATAATTATAGGAATGAGGGGCTGATCCTCGGCTCTCGGGTAAATTGTCAGTGTCCAGAAAGACTATGTCTAATATTGACCAAAATTATCATTTTGGGGTTGGAACTCCATTAAAATGTGTAACTTCTTTTGATTCACTGAATCATTGGTCAATTTTTGCAAATTTTCCAATTTACCACTTCTATAAAACGCTGTTTGACCACAAGTTCTTCCATATGACCCTGCAGTGTTTATTTAAACTATTGTCATTATTGGTGTTTGATGTTTTTATATGTCCTTCTAACCGGATACGTGATCTTTCCATGGTTTATAAAGCCGACATTGTCTACTCTGTAATACATACACAACGGTAGTATTCTGATTTCACGGGTGCTTTTTGTGTCCCATGATCATAAATGTAAATAAGAACGACAGTGCAATGTCACATCGTCGACCGTCATCTTTGTCAAGATACAAGAGGATAAGACTAAGGATCATAATGGCAAGGACTAAGGACAAGGGTGCTGAATGCTAGTACTACAACATAGCGAGTTTTCTTACTTTCCCCCGTTACCTTTAGCCTTCTTGTTTATTCTGCTGCAGTTTTATACTACTCATGATAAAAAATTTCTTTTTAGCGAGAGTAAGAAAAAAACTCGACTTAAGACTTGACTTAAAGTCGCATCTTACCAACAATAAAAGTAGTAATAATATTATTAATAATGCCAAAAAATTTTTTTTACAACGCTGACTTTCACTTCTACTCTCTTGTCGACTTCTCTATTATCATCGTCATCATCAAAATTCCATCTCTTCTTTATTTTCGTACATATGTCACGTCTCTCCAGATTTTTTTTCTTTTTAGTTAAGAGGGCAGGCCAACGTAAAATCAGAATGAAAGAAATCAAGAAAACCCGCTGGGATTAGGGGACCCAACAGGCAAATGCCTTGGCAGTAGTAGTGTGAGGCTAGTTCCTTCATTTTCCCTTGTCTCATGCAAGTTTGATAAATTTTGTAAATTAGCACACTTTATTATCCTCTCTGTCTCCCTTGTTCTGCTTATCTGGCTTGTGTCTTTGAATGATACATGAGCAAACGTAATGGGGCGAATTAGGGACACGCTACGACAGTAGTAATAACACCCCCACCACCACGTACTTCCTAACCAAGCCAGCATCATCCTCACACAATTTTACAACAGCAAAGAATTTTAGCTGGAACAAGCTTTCTTGTGTATAAAATAAAATATGTGAAAATGTCCTTGCTTAACAAAAACAGAATTTTACTGAATTACCTATCGTACTGACGCATTCGCTGAAATAATTATGTACGTCCCTAGCTTTCCCTTGTCACACAAAGAGAGTCCTTGTTTCTCGCAAAGGACGACGTAGGAGAAAGTGGGAAAGTGAAGGAAAGATTGTTCGAAAGGAAATCTTTAAATAATGGATAAAAAACGGAAATTGCATTACTGATTTCGAATCATTGGATATCATGACGGCGCTTTACATTAAAATATTGGCCCGTCTATACAACCTACTTACCTACATTTTGTTGCCTGCTCGCTGTTTGGAATAAGGGCATATCGCAAACTTGCATAAAAAGCACATTGACGTAAGTGTGGAAAACAGCCTCTTAAATGCCTTCCCGAAGCAGAAAACAAGGAGGAAACTTCTCCCAGTAAAAGATAGTCTTGTCGTTAATGTTTTTATTATTTAGTGGCTTCCACTTGAATATTAGACGCGTTAGCTTTTTTCCCTTGTCTTGCCGTACCAGCATTTCTGCGAATGTTTTTTTGAGTGGGACAAAAGCCCAGCATTGTCATCCCACTGTTTGAATAAAATTAGCTCGGGGAAGTGTAAATTTGGTTTATATATTGGGGTAAATAGGAGCGTTTGGCGTGTTTTTACTTTTTGTTGCTCCTACTAATCCTGCGAGTGTTACCGTTTTTTTTGGAGTTTGCCTCCGTTTTCATCTCCCATTTTCTGAATGAATTTCTATGAATTTTTCTACCCAAAATGTGATATTTTCCTTCATTCGGTCTTCCTGCCGGCCTGTCTGCCTGCATTACAGAAACTATGTACTTATCTGACGGGAGGAAAACAATCCAAGAAAACACAGCGTCGTAGCAGGCCAAACTTGGAAAGAGAAAAGTAAAGTGAGCATCAAAAACTCTGTTCAGTGGCTGTCTGGAGTCTGGGAACTCACTGTACTTTTCCATTTTTGATAGTGATTACGGAAAAGATGTTTCCTACTTTATTTAAAAGTGAAAGCTGCTGGCGGGAGAAAAATAGGGGGAAGAAAATATAACAACAACGGCAGCAAATTCCAAAGTTTCTCTGCATAGCATCACATACCGATTTTTAAACTCCACTAGTGGGTTTTGTTTATGTCCAACTTTTTTATTGAATGTCCTTTTTCCTTGCTCTGTTGTTCCTATCATTATTATATCATCAACAACAACATGATCAATGCGGCAATGCAAGGGAAAATCAATTCACTGGGAACGTGCTTTCCTTGCCAAATTACAGCGAAACGGGATGCATGAAGGGGTCATATGATTTTTCTCTTCGTTGGAATCATTTCCAACGACTTTCCAATGCCGCCAAAAATAAATGTATGAAGTAATAAATATATTATATTTCTCCACGGCTAACATGTGTTAACGACTACTGCCATAGCATGAATGGTTGGCAGTAACCACCAGAAACCCATCGCAGGCAAATGTGCCCACAAATGAATGGGATATCTGAAAATGCTGAGTCCAGATTATCACTGGAAGGAGAAAATTTCACCGTATGAATTTCATATTCCATTCGTGCCGACTTTCACTGACCTAGCCTAATTGTTAACAGCACACCGACCCAACTTCCGCGGCTTGATGCAACCGTAGGTAAAATTCCCTGCTGCTTATTTTGCTCTAAATGCATATGCATAATTACAAGCACTGAAAGTTGTAGAGGAAGTTTGTTCCTGAAAGAGTAAACGCTCTATTGGGGCAACCTGCTACGTCTGTGCGGAAATACCACCTCACCACCACCCTCTGATTGAATCCTCTGCCAAAATGAAAGTAAAACGAAGTATTTGTGTTTTTATCGCCCTCATTATCTCTGCACAGCTACCAGAACCGTGGCAAACTGGGTAGCTAAAGCACGTTGCTCTACCGTATGCGTTACGGAAGATTAATGCGTTTCACACAAATGATGACTCATATTACATGTCTACCGTAGGTACACCCGCTTATTGTGTTGCTGTAGTCCTTTTGCTTACTGCACATCCCGTCTCATTATTTATTAGCTATATTTAAATAAAAATAATATTTCATAATACGGATTTACCATTAACTTCGTAACAGATTGTATGTCTGCCTCTATCATTACATTACGCTGAAATTACAATTTCAACCTGTCACAGCACACAAGGAAAAAAGCTTATAATAACTGATAGCCTGTGCCATTATGCTGTACTTTTCCTCACTGCTTCCGCCTCGGACATTATACACGCATTCTAATATATTTATCCTCTAAATATAATAATACACTTGTCTATTAAAATATGGGAGGCGGTAAACGTGCTACGGCCGGCAGTTTCATTATAAGCGTTGCAGCTACTTACTCCTCTCCTTCATGGAAAAATAGAAAGGGAAACAAATTGTGGAAGCACTCCACCGCTCCCTGTAAATGCACACAAAGCCGCCACTCTCTCATTTATTTCTGCTGAAAAAGAGGAAAAATGGATAAATGATATTTATGCGAGTAGCTAATCCCACGTAAATCCTGTTTTCTTCTCTTCCCACAAAGGAAAATTTCCCTGTCTCGGTTTCTCTCTCCGTGCAGCATAAAAATGATAATCCATATTGTCTTTCCTCGTCTATTTTATGCATGTATTACCCGTAGGTATACTCCGCTATGGCAATAATATCGTTGACCGTTAGATATTGCTTATTTATGTCTGTTGCAGATATCGGTGCAATTCTTTTGGGAAGTCGTAAAGTTTGCAGGTAAATCAGCGAGAGTTGTGATAGAATAGCAGAACAAAAGCTGTAGTCAGATGTTGCTTCATGTGACAAAGGACACAGTGTACAACATACTTTGTTCAAAGTAATGAAAGCATGCATTTCCACCGCAATGTAAAAAATGGTGCGGCACAGGAGTCGCAAAAATCGTTTTCAAACATGTGGCTCGCTTTCACTGACAGCTTTCTGCTGTATTTTCAGTTGTGAACAAAATTGATGTGTTATGCTTTTAATTTTTTCAGTTAAGCATGGCCATACCATATGCAAAAATATAAGACATATCATCCCTAAGTCGCGCAAAAGTTGGCTACACTGTCACGATACTGAACTGGTGAATTATTCATCAGTATAATTAACGGTACCATTCCCTGTGCACTCTGTTGTCAATGGAAAGGTCTTGCCGAAGACCTTGAGTAGTTGCATTTGCCTTCGAAGCACCACACTATGGGAGTTAAAACTAAGCCTTGCACTAACAATCACCAGGCACTACTTTCCTTCGCGAAAGGTGAAAACATGTTTTGTATCTGTAGTAACTTCCTACCGTTTTCCCTATACAGTCCCTGCAAAGAACATGCTATGAGTAACGACACTGGGTCCATAAATAACCCGATGGTTGATAAAATTCAAATTTTCAATGTAGCATGTCTACAGGTTGAAGCTAATTTTTCCTGGATTTAACGAAACGCCCTTAAAATATGACTTGGGACAGGCAAAACGCCCACGTAACTATCTTAACCTTTTCGACAATACTTCTCTGTCAATCATGTCATGGCGTTGTTCCGTTTTGTACATAAAGACAACGCATAACTGCACAATCAAATGATATATCATCGCGTCGGGTCTAAAATTGGCTGGAGTAGTTGTATCACACTGAGCATTTTTTCGTAAGTCGTTACCCATGTAATATTTTTCGGGTGCCTAAGCATCGGCTGTGCATGTTTTACATGAAACGTGCCATGTATGAATAATGTGTACAATCCGCGTCATCCATGCAGGTGCCGTGTATGACACGGAGAACTATTGAGAAATATTTTTTTACTCCCTGGAAAAACGGGCCTTTTACAAGCGAAACTGTATTAACTGTACGTGCCCTAGTGCTGCAGCATTTCTGAGAAACAAACAAAATCCTCTTGCGCAATGTTGTTCTATAAATGATTCCTCACAAGACATGTAGGAGAAGTTTTCCACGATTTTTTTTGTATTTATTGGCTCCATTATAGAGTTATCGTGTTAGGTCAAGTAGGAGCGTGATATATGTGCAGGGAACGCATGCCTTTGCCAAAAGGGGAAACGCGCGACAAAATTTGCATGATGAGATGACAAGGTTTATTGAACCAAAAAAATAACGGAAATAATTTTTATATTAATGTTAATTTTTTCGGAATAAAAAAAAATGGAAAAAACCGTAAACGAAAAGTGCAAACAAGAGATGACGAAATACTCGAAGGAATCTACTTTTTCATTTTAGCTGAACTTGGACTAGTCATGTCGAAAGTAACCGTAATGATGATGGAATAAAATGGGGGAAAACAGGCACGAGTGTAACGTATCATAAAATATATTCTTCTTCAACCAACACAAAAAATGGGGGAAAATTGCTCCAGAAAAACACGAGAGTACCTGTTTTGTGTGCACAACATGTAAATTGTTTCGAAACAAAAATCTACAAGAGAAAGGCCATGATGCAAAACAAAAATAAAAATGGGAATTCTTTCACCTTGTTTTCCCAGTTTATTCATCTTTAAACTTTCAGGGTGTTATATATTGTTCCTTACTTCGCGCCAATTAGTATAACAAACTTACGATGCCCCCGGAGTACTCTATATGCTTATGAATACCCCCTTTTTCCTTCGTGGGCTCCCCCAAAAAGTAAAAATGACAGAGCAGAAGTTTGCGTAAAAGTGGGATGTTAAATTAACAATTATTTCCACAAAGACTTTATCGACTGAAACTAATTGGGACAAGACTTGACATACAAGGCCCTTTTTGGGCATGCTACTATGGGGGCGTAGGTGGGTTTGACTAATTATTCGAGTGTTGTCAATAATCTTAAACACAGCTTGTTAATTTGTGTCAATTTGTTTTATCCACGGATGAATATTCCCCTTTAGCCCTGTCATTTATTTTTTTTGTGTGGGTTTTAGAGTTATTGTAGAGGAGGCATTATATTTGTTATTTGCTTTCTCTTGCGCAATTTTTGTTTCTAATGGGATTGCATACTGAGGTATCTGCTTGTTCAGTGAAGGGCACAATTTCTCTCTTGTCTGCGACAGTTAGCGTAAAAAATTAATACAACTTGAATGTTAAACAAAGTCACATGATGCAAAAGCATGTTTTTCAGTAGTAGTAGTGTAGTAGTATCAGTATGACCTCAAAAGATTAAATACAGAAATTTCCCTTGAGAAGATAAGAAGCTTTCAGTTAGCTTTATTAATATCCACAAGCACGTACGTAAAGTATCACATCTCCCCACACAAGCCAGTAGAGGCTATCCGCATACTCCTGTTTATATAGGCATGTCTCTGTACTCGACTCCACTATTATCATCACCGGAATAATAAAGCAAACGAGTCAAGAAGTGGCCAGACCATTTAATAAAATACTCCTTTTACGAGTACTTTTAAAACTTATTTTTAAGCCAAGCACCAGCAAGTTGAACGCAATTTTTCTATTTCCTTTCTCCCGTAATTTCTCCTACCACTTCCCTCTTACTGGATCGCAACTCCACACCTAAAATGGTACCCCAAAAGCACTTCTAGTAAAAATAATAATAACAACTCGTTCTCTCCTTCTCGGCTCAGGATGAGATACGATATGAGCTTTAGTGATTGCTCGTTTAGCTTTTCAATTAGCAAGAAAAATCTCTTGAGAGGGAGTATCATACAAGAGCAGAAACGGTACCACACTTTGAATAGTATATTTTAGATAATCAAATGGAAACTATAACTCATCGTAGAAAAACCTTACGTATCCTCTGCCCATTTAAATTATCTCTTACTTTTCAGAATTGGATCTATTTCATTATTGGCGCATATCCTGTCCTCCTATCTTTTTCGTAGCTACTTGGTTGAGACATCAACACGTGCTTTCACCAAACAGAAGTGGGAGGTAGTTTTGAACAAAAGCAGGCAAATTAAAAGCCCTAGACGAAAGTAGCATTAAATAATACCCTCGTTTTGTTGAAACATTCAAACCCACACCTTT
Source organism: Callyntrura sp. NNG-2020 (assembly GCA_027744055.1). NCBI lineage: Eukaryota > Metazoa > Arthropoda > Collembola > Entomobryomorpha > Paronellidae > Callyntrura > Callyntrura sp. NNG-2020. Next base: position 9,950 of record JAHZNE010000804.1, on the reverse strand, counting down.
TTTTCCTCCTCTGCTTTGATACGGATGATGATGTAAAGAAAAGATCTAAACAATTGATTAATTCAGGCAAGTAATAAAAAAAATTACCGACTACGTCGCAGTTCCATTGTATATTTCTGTTGAAGAAAGTGCAGCTGTTGCCATTTCTGAGTACACCTTCATAACCATAACAGAAATAATTCTGCCATTGTCGTCATCATTACTACGGGAATCGAAGAATCGTCGCCATACTTGCTAAACTGTGCAGTGCCCTACCATTATTTTTATGAGACTTACAGCGTATTCGGATGATAAAAGCTTGCCCCGGCGTTCTCTAGGTAAACAATAAAGAGCCATGTTTGATTACGTCGTTTTCTTCCTGGGAAGCCCAAGGAAGCAACAATGACACAATGATAGCTCAAGCTAGAAGAAGGATGATCTTCATTACTGTCGCTATCAGCATCGTCATCATCCCTTCCTCGTTCCCCGTATACGACATCCTTCCCAGCAGTGCACAGTATTAAAGAGAGACTGGTCGTTGTTTTATTGCTAAAAGTAGACGGAAGTGAGAAAGGGCGCACTATCACACGGCTTTAAATAAGTACCACTGCCGCCTACTGATGATGAGTGTAGTGGTGGTGGTAGTAGTAGTTGAACTCGCACGGATTATACCATATTAGCCCTAATGCCTCTTAATAGCTGCCATGTGCTTGTAATTATTTCAATTCCCTGGCTCTCTTTATTTTTTATGCCAGCGAGAAAGTCGTGGACTTTCACAAGTGCTCTAAACCCACCAGTTAAGCATCTTGGTGGAAGCACAGTTACAAGTACGGAACAAAAGGGATTTTTACCCAAATCGGTCCCTTGTTTTAGTTGTTGGAGAAGGATAAACGCAATCGTTTACTGCGTCTTAAAGTAAGTACGCACGGAAGGAGCATGTTCTATTTCAAGAGAGCTGTGAGACAAGGAATAGGAATGATAATGGGCGAATCTCGCCTGCATGTATATTGTTTCATTACAAACCCCAGCCACTGGGGCACTCCCTGGGCTAAAATCGTAAAAAATTGAGGGGAATAGAGAGAATCAGAGAGGCTCAGATACAATATTTGTGGGCTTCAAATAACATGATCCTGAAAATCGGAGTTTTGTAAAAAGAATCGGAGTAGTAGGGATGTCAACAACTCATGTTTCAACGGTGACATCAATGAAATTGGGCAGAAAAGTTTGGCTTTTTCGCTAATTTCATTTATCAGCTCCGTAAAGTGATAGGAATGATAAAGTGGAGGATACTTCTTGATGGTGTCATTTCGTGTTGCTGGTGGCACTTTATTTCTCTCGGAAAGATACACCGCATCAAAATGCCGTCTCACCCTGTGTGGTGTGTACACGCTATACATTTATTATAAATGTGGTAGCATCCTTTCTAATGTTATTATTAATTCACCATAATGCGGTGCGGTGTCTGCGGTGTTACGGTACGCATATCAGGATTTTCTTGTTGTTCGCGTACAACACAATTCTATCGGTGTAGCTGTACTTTAACAATACCACTATTTGCTTTCCACACGGCTACCAAAGCACCATTGCCTGGGCACTAGTGGCCTTTGCCAGTTGCATGGGGCAACGTGAAACCCTGACTTTCTCTTTTCCTTTCTTGTTATTATTATTTATGTATCTGCCCACCTGCACCAGTTTACCACCGGAAAGTATCCTGACCAGAATGATGACTGCACAATCGCCTGTTGCAGCCATCAACTAACTCAACATGACATGAATGGGAAACACATGCAAGAGAGAAAGAGAGAGAGAGAAGGGGAGCGAAACTAAACAATAAAGGAAGAATAAAGGCATGCCTATATACAGTTACACGCCAGAAAGAATTTTTTTGCCTTTTCCTTTGACTTCGCTTCCAACTATTGCCAACGTCTATACGGCACTCGAGGCATTTATTTTTGCAGAATGGAGACGCTCAGGGGCAATGCTAACAGAAAGCAAAGAAAATGTCTTATATTTCCGCCTGTGACAGATCAAACAAAAAATCGTGTCCACTTGAATTTTTACTGTCGTCTTTCTCCTCTGGTTTTTTGTATGTGACACTTAAAACTACAATCTCGTTTATTATTCTAGTAATATATAATACAATAAAAAAACGTACAACATTTAGTGATAAATGTCTGCACTAAATATGGATGTCAACTACAAGAATTTCAAGGATGTCTATTTCAAGAATCAATTTCAATTTGGTTTACTAACTTAGTTTTTTCGCCAAGTCAGCATTAAAATTTCAACTTGCCCCTGCAGCTCCTATCGAAACTGACGGTTTCCTACCAACTTTTTCGTGTTAATATTCCCTACCATTACCTCAGATTTTGCTGTGCTAAGCAATAACAGTAATCGCATGGATCGTGGCGTGGGTAGCAGACACTACCAGGGAGGTTGTAAGTAGAGACCCGAACCAAAATATCTAGTAACGGCGACAAAATGTTTTGATGAGCCTGTTTTGCTAGCCCTGGTCAAAAATAATAATTCAGTGTTGCCTATTACCCTGACTTTCTATATTTTTTACGGTACACTCATTACAACCGGAAGACCCAAGGTGGTACCCCCCAACTCAAATATCAACTCATGTTTCCCTACTCCTGTATCCATCCCTACTGATCTTTGTAATAAATACTAGTTGTTTGTACACACGATGCTAATTAGATTTGTTGGCTTATACGAATGAGCATGGAAAGATGGATCATTGTACTCCTGCTGGATGATTAGTCAGCCAGCATTGTGCAACTGGATACATTAGCAGTAAACATCAGATAAATACGCAATTTCTACACAAGTAATCGTCTCTAGCTTAATGTGAGGACGGGAAAGAGAAAAAAGCGTGTTTAACGACACCTTCAGACAACATGACTGTATAAAAACTGTTGATGGAAGATTAAAGTGTATTGCAGACGTAAGTAGTAATAACCGATATGGACGTTTTAATGAAAAAATGAAAAATACGACAACTCAGTTGCTTTTAAAACGACAAGAGTAACAAAGAAGGAAATGTACATTACTTACAGGCTCGTCAATCCTTTCTTTAAAAAAAACGTCGACTGAAATAATTTGATAATTGTACTAAAAATATGTGAAATGATAAAAAGTTTGGAAACCGAATGTAAAAATGGAATTGACAATAACCCTTGTGGTAACAATGGGAAAACTGTTACTACTCCTACTCCTACTATCAATACCGCACTGCCAGTTGAGTGGTTGAATCTCCACTGCTTTCTTCTCCGTTTTTTGACGAGAAGGCCCATTCATGTGTAAGTGGTGTGGTGTGGTAAAGGCAGTGTGCGGCCGATATGGTGTGAGAGCAAGGAAAGAACGTTCATGGTAAAAAGACGTGATAATAATGCTGACAAGTTGTGATATGATTTTCCATCATGCTTGAATTACGATATTATATTATACTTTTTCTTCGGCTTTACCCTCTCCAACCAACTCTCCCTTTTACACACCCAAATGCCCACAGAAAAAGCGGGGAGGGAGATGGCAACGCAGTTGATTTTTTTCGCACTATAACAATGCCATGTGAAAGTGTGTTTGTTATTGTTGTTGTTGTTGTTGTTACATGAGATTATAAGAATGTGGGGCCTAGTGTGCTGGTATTCATGCATGCATCTGTATACTTGTGGGATGAGCGTGCAGAGAAATGTGCTTTGATCCACAAATGCAATAGTGAAACACGTCGTCGTTCCCATCATCACTATTATCATCATTGTGTCTTCTCCAGCAAAACCAGCAATGTGCTTATGCATCATTGTATGTGTGTGTGTGTGTGTGGGTAATGTAACTGACTGGGCAAGTCTAAGCAATACACAATAGAGACAAAAATGAGAGGCTCATTACTATTTTCTCTGTGGAATAATATGTATATGTGTGGTCCTCATATTTTCCGTTACACATGACTCACATGATTTTGTATGACCACAGGAAAATATATATAAATATGAAGCCTGCTATTGTTGCTCCTACCACCACAGATGATGATGATGATTTGTAGTGTTAGTGGGAAGGCTTTCTCTCCTAGTAATTTAGGGAAGCGAACCGCATAGTGAGAGAGAGAGATAAATCAGTCAAAAGAAAATCATGACGTTTTCACTTTCATACGTAAATAAATATAGAACCGATACTTATTTTCTCCGTGTTTATTGTGTGCGGCGACAACTGGTTCTTGCAACTCACGTTGTTTTACAATGCTACCACTCTACTTACAACCAGTTCGCTTCTTATTTTCCCTATCATCATCAGCAATCGTCGTCATTCTCTGATGTGATGATAAATGTGGGTGATGTGAGAATTATTGTAATAAATGTGTCCTACATCCTCTCAGGCGTTTTCCCTCGGAGGAATGACCGTTTTTTATGGATAAGAGCAGGCGAATTTATATTTAGTGCAAAGAGAGTGAAACTAGTATTGTTAGAGAAGTACTGGTGCTAAAAATTAATTCGAACGGGGTTTTATGAGCGGTTTGACAACCGTGCAAGATGCACGAGTCCGAAATCTGCACTGTGTATGTATGGATTCTGAATAATTGAATCTTTTTTCGTTATATGGTTATGAAAGTTGCTGTTGAAAAAGGGGTAGCGCGTCTTTAGTATGTATAATTATGAGAAGGTTGTTTCTTGACAATGCGAGGAAAATAATGAAGTATGCTGTGTTACATACACGTGGAGAAAATTATGAGAAAACGAATGAAGCATTGAATGAGTACAAGGATTTCAACAAGAGATTTCTTAAGCTTGAAAGAATGAAGTAAAAGTATTGTGCGAGAGAGAAAATAAAAAAACTGAGTAAGACTGAAAAAAAACGACAACATGAAAAGGATTTTTTGTACTTACGTTAGTTTGAAGACGACGGGTACTGGAGTAGATGCTTTTTTGTTTTTTGCGTTACGCGTCCAAAGACAAAGGGCAACACCAGCTGCTGGTCAAAAGTACTCTTTTGTGTTGACGCAAGTGCAAGTACACGGAAGAACGGTTGAAGCAGGGGATGATGCGAAAAATGAGGCCGATATTGTTTCTTGGAGTGGTTGAGCTACAGATTGTGATGCAGGCTTGTCTCCTTCAGAGTTCCCGAATTTCGAGCACAGTTTCCTCTGCCGTGACAGATAGCGTTGTCTGAGTGAAAGTTAATAGAAATGATTAACCAACTAAAGCTTGTCAGAAGACTACAACGTTTATGTAAATTTGTGAAAAGAATGTAAAAGGCGACAAAAGGGTTTTTTTCGTACAGAAAGTTCCCTCCTGGATGGTTATACTCAAGACAGGATTTTTCGTGTAAAACCTGAACCGTTGGAGAAAAAAATGATGAATGATACTTTGATAGTGAGGCTAACTGGGCAACAAGATGCAAAATTGGAACGAGCAGCTTAACAACTTGTTTACGATTTTGACTGTTTTTCTTTACTGGTATTGTTGTTCCTTGAAGTTACTTCTGCTTTTTGTGTGTGTGTGAACAGGTTGAAGTCTGACAGTGAATTGAGATTCCGGGCAGGATTCCTCCCTTTTTATATGGATCTGTAGAAGACAACAACCAAAAGCGTCGTGCATGGAGCGTGGAGGAACCATACATTCGTTTTTTCTTCTTTTTGCCATTTGCTCCTCTGCTGCTACCGCTGCTGCTGCTGGTGGTGGTGGTGGTGCTTCGTCTTTACAAGAGTATACGAAAGTAAACTTCGTGATAACATCATGATCATCATCAATGGAGAGGCGGCAGCACAGTTAGGACTACTGATCCCAATGACGATGTTGATGATGACGGCAGTGGCGTTGTATTTTTTACATTGCGATTTCCCTTCTTCGTATGCGACCACTGATAATATATGTAAGCGAGACAGCAAATCAGAAGGACGCCTCCGTACGCCACGGTATATGCATATGATTAGCAAATTTATACTACTGACCAGATAAGACGAGGGAAGGGACGGGCAATTTGTTGTTTTAGGTGACATGTTTTATACTTTTACACTTTGTTCAACGTGCAGTGGTGGGTGACGCCGAGGCGATGCGATGGTGGTAGGGTTCCACATTGCATGGTCGTGTCAAACAGATGCCCATGTGTATTCCCTTGCTAATGTTACCCCCACCGCCTTATTTCAGAGCACCTTTCGATATTTTACCCTGCTTTCTCCGTCACCAATTCCAGCTCAGCTTACGTGCGAATAGCAAAATAGCCTGTTATTACTCCCTTCGTAATTTTCTATGCGGGCTTAATGGTGGTGGTGAGTTGCTTGTGCTGCTGTAGGATCTGACGTCGTCTCAAAGAAATCGAGTTGCTAACAGCGTAGAAGTAAGTAAAAATGATAAAAAAAAACCCGTGCTTCTCTATCCTTTAGAATGTTTCTGCATTCCCTTCAGCACTAAAATACTATGTGGGAGCACAGCCTCGTCATCAGATAGTGGAGACGTAGTAGTAGTAGCGTGCAGGGTGAGTTGGTAGGCACCTTTCAACATTTACGAAAGGGAAGCACGTTTAATGTTCCTACTAGACTGTACAACACCCATGTTAGTACATTACCATGGCTTCGAATCTGAGGAATTTTTTTTTGCTTGTGCACATTTTTTAACTGGTGAGTAAAAGCACTTTGAAATGCTGTTTGTAAACCAGTGAGTACATTTTGGCCTCCGCAAAAGGTGAAACCACAAAAAGGTAGGAAGATTCTTGAGATGGAATATTAGGGAGTGCTTTCTCCATCCAATAGGGTATAAGGTATTATTAACATGTTGCTTTCAACATACCGTTGCCATGCACTATTCCATTTGTTATACCCTTTTTAATTATTATATTTCCGACGAAACTAATAGCAACTGCTATACATCAAATTAATTATTCCCGGTGTCGACAAAAAGCAACAATGGATTGTCTCTCAGCAATTATACAGCGGAAGTGTACATGCACGTGATGTATAAGAATGGGGCAATCGCAAAACTATGTTACGAAGTACGCTTCTGAAAATAATTCTGAAATTTTAACCTGAAGTTTTGATTTTTACTTGAGTTCTGCAATAACAAAACAATGTATGCAAATCGTATACTTATTCATCCCATTCAAGCACCAAGGCGTTACTAATGTTCCATTGCTGCCGGAGTAAAGTTATGATTATGATACTTTACACGTCTGCCGATGTATAACAAAAACGGCTACGGAGAGCGATAGGATTCAGCATAAATCACAAAAGTTTTTCCCCTATTGGTATGGTATCAACCGCTACTACGAGAACTAGAAGCGAAACAACTCCTGCCGCCAACACCGATATAATATGGGTTTCCTGTACACGCAATAAATTTATAACGTCATTATTTACATTGTTTGGTGAGTTTACAGACTTTTTGTAATGTTGAATTCACACAAGTGTGAAATATTAATGCCTTTAATCCACCAGTTTCAATGCTCGTCGGGTGAAAATGACTTTTGACTAGGCTCAGTCATCAATTATATGACATGATCAACAGAAAAAGAACTTGCAACGTTTTTAATAAAGCAATGTTGCTATTATATGTTGTAGGCATATTATCCACCCAAATATGAAATCCAAGGTTTTAGCTTGGCAACATCTATAATAATCGATTGTGTTATTGCATCTGTCTGTACACGTGTGTCAACTGTTACCGTTACAACAGCATTTCCAACCCCGATGTTTTAACGACCAATATTACATATATCGACGTAAAAAGTCAGACGTCCCTGTAGATTTGAAGTTGAATTCTTGGGTTGACATATGGTTACATCAGCACAGAAATTGCACTCATTATATTTCTCATCCATCATTTAATTTTGCTACAATTAAACAGCTGTTAGTACAAATTTCGATAAAAAAAAGCCCCCGTACAAACTTTTTGTGCAAGCACTTATTATTAGTATGATTCAACATTTGTTCACGTAGGCAGGCATAGAAGCTAGTTAATAATAGTAAAAATTTCCCAACTATTTGTCGCTGGTGCCATTTTCTAAGAATCTCTGAATAACACGAGAATGAATAACAACGTGGTTGTAAATGCGTAGGCATGCTGGGCAATCATTGTAGTAATAATATATAGGTACCCTTATCACAGAACCAACCCTATTTTCGGTGCTGACGCACTACGGAAGTTGTTGGTTAAGTAGTAACTCGATTATCCATTTTTGCTTAAGTATTATTGTCTTTCAGTCCCCGTCATAAAAGGGGAAACTGATGTCTTCCTGATTGTTTCTCTTTAAAATCCTAGTGGGCTTCATCATAAGCAAAAACAGAAGGAACGATGTCATAAAAAACTTGTTCCATTTATATTTTGTAATCCCATTTATTTGTTTGAACAGAACAGCGCAATTAGATAATAAACAGTTCACTTGAATGAATTCTCGTTTGGCAACAAGATGGAGAACTGCTGCTGAAGAAACTACATAGATAATGAGGTTGTTGGTGGTAAGAAAACCAGAAACAACTCATCATTGTCAGCGTCATCCAATCCGCTTTGGAGAAAAGTGACAACAGAATTTGTTTAGGATCTGTTTTACTCTAATATTATATAACCGAGAGAGAGAGAGAGAGAGACCGGCATAACAATATGTTGATTCCACTTCCACCCATACCGTAACAGCTGTAATTATAATCTCTTTGTATTGTACTCCTACACTAGTATGATTAGTTCCATATTTTTTCTCGTATTGATAAAATGATAGAATGGCTTGTGAGCACGTTCTTGTCTGGAAGGGTTTGAAAGTCTAAAAATGGACGACAATGTGATCAGTATATAGGGAGTTATAAAGTAAATTAAAATCTTACGCTGCTAATACTCGGAACAAATACGCAATTCAGTAATGTTCTTACCCTGTTCATATATGAGTACTTGACTCGTTGTTTTTAAAAATAGAAAATGGATGCTACCTTTGGAGTTTTTACAATACTAGTTTTAAGCCTATCATCGTTACTGGGTCGTTCTTTAGCAAATTTCCTTTTTGAGAGACTTAATACTTTTCCTCTTCAGTTATCTTCCTTGTGGTTGGCAGTAAGGGTGATGACGTTGTTGTTTTGAATATGTTGACTGCAAATTCGATTCAGATCATTTCTGGATGAAGTGGAATGATGACACTGTTTTTTGCTCTGTTGTGAAGTTAACAAAGCCTTTTGCCTTTTTCAAGTGACTTCTCGGTTTCCATCCACCCCCACATAAACGTGAAAAGCGCAGAGGCACTGATGACGGCAAACCACTTGTCTCGGGAAAACAGGCTTTTTCTTTCTTTTCTCATTAAAAGTTACATTTGACAGAGAGTTGGAGATGCAGATGATTTTCGCGTCAAACATTGGGGCCGTATGCAGTGTGCCAGTATAAGTATCCATACTCCATACATCATTCATGTACGCCATACAAATGAAATGACAAATAAAGTACAGAAAAATGGGTTTACAGAACACATCTGTGATGACTTTCCCTATCACTTGTTGAGAACATTTCAATTTCCAAAATAATGCTTATTTTTATTTGACAGAGTAGCAGGCAGGGCAGTAGAGAGCAAGGAACCAGAAAGGAAAGCATTATCATCCCATGAGTGAAAGCAGCTACTTACAAACTTACGAAAGAAATGAACATTTCATAAGCCACAGCAGAGGAGGAAACTGCCGAATATTTGTAGGTTCATAGTTAATTTATATGTGCTATGGAAACTTTGGTCTTCAGTTATGTCATGGTACATACATATTCTGACTTCGTGTTACTAGTTGGCCAAAACATGACCGCATAAAATTTTAGAAAAAGAAGTGTGCATGCTATAAAGCTAAATGTCTGAAAATCGTAAATAAGCCAATATTTTTATTTATATAACAACATTGCACAAACTACAAACGTACAACGTAATATATCTATATTAAAACAAGAAAACCATTTCCCCGGCTAATGCTGTATTCACCACACTTTCCCGTATTTGTTTACTTCACGCTTTTTAGAGGGTCA
>JAHZNE010000803.1:0-18431 GCA_027744055.1 Callyntrura sp. NNG-2020 | reverse complement strand
CTTAAGTGTACATTTTTCGATATCCCTCCCCAATTTTTCTACTTTTTGTGAAAACAAAGTGGACCGACTTTGCTTTATAAGAGCCGTGTGCATCATCAACTCTTCAGGGAGCAAGAGAAAAAGAGAGAGGTGCTCCTTCTAGTAATAAATAATAGATGGATGAGGCTAATAAGCAAAAAAGCAATAAGTATTCCCATCTTCCTCATCCTCATCCTTTTCATTCTCCAATTGAGATAATCGTCTCGTTGAAGCAGACTGAGAGAAAGCGGATGAAGCATAAAAAGAGAGATACAAGTTGTCTCTAAATTTTTCCAATTTTCTTCTCCTTTCTCTACCTTCCTCCTGAAGCACACGCACTCTACCATCACCATACCCACTACTGAAATCATAAAAGTGGAATAGTAACGGGATAAAGATACTAGAGATAAAACAGTGGGAAACCTCTTTTTCGGTTTGTTTACCGACTTTTGATAATGGCGATGATGAAAAGGATGAGATGGTAGAAGCGGTATGGTCGCAAAGGGAGAAAGTGAATGGCGCCGCGTAACTTAAATGGATACTCCGTTAGCTTTTAAATTAAAGAGAGGGTTCTACAGCTTTGGTTTGATTGAAGTAGTAATGACGATAGCATCATCATGTTGGTAGTTCGGTTATCTCTCGATAGTCCCTCACAGAGGAGAACAAAGACGGGGAAAGTGCTGGTAGATACATGTGAACTTGTGTATCCACTTGATAATGACAGCGATGACGATGATATATCTAAGCAGCTAAGTTGTAGTGGCAACTGTATCCGGAGAAAGTGGTACAATGGAACGTAAATAAAGTAACAAGTTTTCATAACATCAGAAATGCGGGTAGGAACGGAGAGATGATTAGTTCAATGGTGCTTCAAGGAGTTTTTATTTAAAGATCGTCGTAAAAAAGAGAATGGGAGCGGGCAACCTTGACGGGAGCACCAGTGAAAAAGGGATCTAACGCTTTGCCTTCGATTGTGCCAGAGAAGGCACAGGTTTCATTATGCCATGAACTATGTTTGATGGGGAAAAGGAAAAACGGTTTTTATTTACTTTCTACAGGCACCATGCTTCCATGTTGCTTTAGAGCAAAAAAAGGAAAAGAAAAAATAGTGAGACTTTTTTGCGAGGGAAAATGGGACGAGTCTCCCAAAGCAATTGAAAACGGGCGGGGTTTGCCGTGGTAATGATAAGAGTAAAGCTAACAAGCCGAAATGTGTTTTTTGACGTGAAATTTTGTATATTTGTTATTTCCAGGGGAATACGACGGTTTTAACACACGTACAACGACTACCAAGACTGAAATGTATGAAATAAGCTGCTCTCAAGGTTGTTATTTGAGATTGGGAAGCTTTTCTCAAAATCTCATTCTATTTTACGACCCAGCTCGTCTCGTCTTACAGTTTTCTTGGTAGCTTGTCTCTTCAAGGAAAGTGTACTGTTGCAAAAGGAGCAACTACTGATGATCACTGTATTTATTTTTACTTTTTCTTCCACACTTTTCTTTGCTGTCGATGATTGTGAAGTTTTCAACTTTTTTGTCTTTATTTAAGAAATATCTAGAGTTGGTCACGTAGGATAGGCAGACATACACCATGTCTCGTTTCTTGCCCGTCCGCTGTCTGGAGAAGAGACTGGTGGTTGTGAAGTAAATTCTGGGGAAAATTGTTGGCTGAGATTTGCTTCAAGGTAAAGAGTAAACTTATAAGGTAGTTGACTGCTACCAGCCAACGATAAAAGGGATGCACACGAGAAACGGTAGAATGTAGAATGTTACAAGTTGTACACGTTTGAAAGGAAAATGCGAGAAAATTAGCAAACGCTTGACTGCCAGAGGTTATGCACGTGAATAGAAGGCAGGAGAGTGTGTGGTCTGTGTGCGGGAAATGAGGAAAATATAGTTTTCAGAGGGTAGACTACTAATTACAGTAATAACAACTTTTAGTTGCACTATTCTCGGGAATTTTTGATGCAGACGTCGACCAACAACAGAGAAAACTTGATCCGGAGCGAGCCGTATTATTATTAATATTCTACGAGAAGTGGGAAATGGTGGTGTGCTGATGTTACACGCACATTCTGCATAAAATAATATTACAAAGTGGAATTGTAGAACGTAGGGAGAAACAGTTAATAGAGGTAAAATCATACAAGATGGGGAAGTTTCACGAGAATATTTTTTGAGTTTTAAAAAGGTGCGTTTTCAACTGCGAATAACTTTTGGAGTAAGTTTCGTGGAAATTAACACATTTTGGATCGTTAGAAGATAACTTGCTTTATAGTCTACGGTAAAGTTCTCATTAAGTAGGTACCTATTCAAGACCGCAATATATGTATCTGTCTTCACCTAATGCTCTCGCGCGCTTCCCCGCGTTCTATTTTTATTCTTTGTGAATAATAGTAGCATCATTTATTTCTCCAATCAGCCGCTAGCATGAAATCACTGCAAACAGAGTACGTCTTACTTTAATTTCGTACGGCGCTGAAATGTCTATGTCACCTATGCATGTCACCAGATGTAACAAAGAAGACAAGGCGATGACATTTTTTCTCGAGGGAAAATCAGTGTGGGCGTCATCCTATCTAAGAAGAAAGGAGAAAACAGAAAAAACTACACGTACAAACACACTGGGAGAAAACACAAAAGGAAAATTGGAGTTTCCCTTAGCCTCCCAACTAAATTACATTTCACCACGTTGACTCCCTGACTTTTTTTGCTCTTGCTTGCTACCTTGGCACAACAACATTCTTCCAACGCCTGCTTTTCCTGGAACAGTTACACACGCCGAGGGAGGGTGAAAGTATAAGCGAGAAACTGAAGGAGAACCGCAATCAAAGTGCTCGGTAGGTGGTAAGACCTAGTCACAAGGAAATAGCGTATCGTTGTATTGTTGAAGGTGGCGGTTGTAACGGCAACGACGACGACGATGATGATCATGATGACGGTGATGGTGTGCCAAGTCAGCCTTTCGTCTTCTCTTCTGTCTTTGTTGCGTAGCGTGATGTGGCAGAAGCAGCTCAACACAATAATAATAATAACAATAACCGCTGAATTTGCTACATTTTCTATTATTTCTCTTTGGGAATTATTAGTTCACCTCCGCCTCCTCTTTCTCCCATTTGACTTTCACGACATTCTCTCGCACTGTTTTTTCTGTGGTCGTTATTGTTTTTTCTCTTGTGGTAATCCCACTAAGGAACCAGGCAGTCAAGGGGAGAGAACGAGATTGCTCGTGTTGGGAGAATACCAAAAGCTACGAGAAACGTAAACCTCTTTACCATGTCAGGATTGCCATATGCTATGGTGCTTTCATCTTCAAAGTTTGCTGTTGTCAGCGAAATGTGTATAATGCTGAGAACATGGAGTAGGCAGAGAAAAGCAGAGAGAAAGTGGAGCTTTATGGTGACGCGGGAACAAGTAAGAATATAACGGTAATGGAATTGTTCTGTCTATTTTTCCCTGGCTATTGTTACAATGATCACGATGATTACTATTGTTGTTATGAAGCAACTTTAGAAAATCATTAACGATCCTCCTACACCCCACTTCAGTGCCTACCAGTTCCCGGGTTACCAGTTGGGCCATGGAAACTGCTCTTTGAGCTTAGCTGCGTCTACTTTATTTGATGATTTGTTGTTGTGTAAGCATTATATTACCACGTACTTTCTCTACTTTCTCTTTCTCTCTGGACACTGACTGCTTTGCTTCACTAGACTTTGAACACAAAGAAAATTAAAGGCGGAGGCAGCACAAACACAAAAGAGAGATTGGATTTCAGAGAAAGTACATTTTCATAATAATACATTTTGCATAATATTTATTGTTTTCATTGCTTTGGTGGTACAATCTTCTCAAATTCTAAACACATTGTTGTTCCCCTTTCTCCTTGGACAACATATGTGCTTATGTTGAAAGGAAGTGGGAAATTTTTAAAATCAGCATAAATTTTGAAGTGGAGGTGAGCCCCTTGAAACTCTAGAATAATGTTGGGGTAGTAATTTTGTAATCATTTTGACGTTAATGATAATGATAATTGTGACCATAAAAATACATTTTCCCACCAATTTCCTTCCTCAATGACTGAGGTAGGTTGCAAGAACACGCATATACAGTTGCTAGTTACTTCTAGAGAAACAAGGACAATAATAATGAAAGCAAGAGACAACAAAAGACTTTGAGTAAAATGCTTTTGATTTTGAATAGAATTAAAGTACATAAAATCAAATAAGCACAATAACACCTAAAGCTCTCCCTACGTTGCTTTCACTTGAACTCTCCTTAATGTTTCTATCACATGCATATTGTGAAACGACTTCAAAGATAACTTTACGTTTTGCAAAGCCCTTTTTGTGCCAGCGCTGACTTTCACTTTAACTTTCCATTCACTCTAAAGGGATGAAAGCACCAGAAACAAGATGAAGACATCAAAGCTATCTTTTGACGAAAGGATTTTGACTCTTAATGTAATTATTACAAGAAGAGCAAAAGCGAAAGCTGAAGCTTAGAAAGCATTTTCAAATTTTTCGCAGTAGAACTGGCAATTGACACAGTAAGGTCTTCTATTTTGTACGGTTTTGTTCCGAGAATGGGAATACTTGTTTGTAATAGCTTATTCCTCCACATTTCCCTGTAGTGGATGTGGATGATAATGAGAAGGGTAATGAGACAGAGGGAAATACTACGAGGCATTTCCTTTAGATTAGTTAAATAACAAGGAAGAGGTCATCAGTAGCAGCACCATTATCATTAAGGTTTTACTTTGATCCTGTTTATGGCTAATACGTGGAAATCCTGGTTGTTAACAAGGCTTTGCTACCCGGAAACTAGTAAGCACTTGGGACTTTATATATTTATCTTGCTTCTGCTCATTCTGTCTCTTTCTCTCTTTGCTTTTCTCTTTGTTGCTGTTTCTTGCGAATCGCGCATTTTGAGCTGATGAGCGTACCACTTGATGAGCATTGACTTCTCTAGAGCTGACGCTGAGCTCAGTTCGGTTTTTAAATACCACTTCACTTGGTATCCTTGTCGATCTTCTCTCGAACAACGGGATAATAGATGGATTTACATAGTCAAGTCATTACAGTCACATCATCTTTAATGAAGTTACAGGAATGGACGACAAACTGGTATTACTTCGAATTCTGAATTTTCTCTTCTTGTTGTGTGTAAATAGGTAAGAGCAAAAAATGTACACATTTTTCCGCAAGACATCGTACAGAATTGGAAAATTGTATTTGTCTCCCTTGAAGAAATTGATAGATAACGTGATAGCATCTTCAGCATTGCCAATTCTCCCCGGAGAAAATTATTCTCCAATAATGTTATTCCACTCCAGCTGCCTTTGCTGAGGAAAGTGGAAGCTTTTGTTGAAATAGGAGAGTTTCCTCTCACAGCATTTCTATTTTCATATTTATAGCTCTTTCCCTGCCCTACCCTACAATGCTCCTCGTTTGAATTCATCGAGGAGCCACTTCACTCAATGACTAAATAAATTGTATTGGACAACGAGCTCTCCAAGTGAAAGCGATGGCGGACCATACTATACCTCTTCCATGGGTGATTCTTAATTTTCAAAATAACTGGGTTCATTGCTCTATAAATGTGTAATAATACGAATATGAACCGTTTTTATGAATACTCGTGTAGTTGTGTGAATAAAAAAAGAATGGCTAAATAGAAAAAGCATTGAAAAACTGCTCAAAGCTATTAAAATAGGCTTTGCTTTTTATAAAAGCAAGGGAAAGTTGGAAGAGAAAATAAAGAGAAACGCGCATGGTAAAGTGAGAGTAAGTCGCGTTTTTTGGGAAAATTGAATTCCAGCAGGCCGTCGCCTAATATATTATAATGTAAAATGTATACCAGCGCATTATTGAAAAGAGTGTGAATACAGATAGAGGCTTTCTCTTTCTAGTGTAAGAAAGGATGGGTCTGAGTGTGTGTGTGGTAATATACGGTCCTCTTTCTATCTCTCGAGTGACTCCTCACACCCCAGTGAGTGGGCTGGTTTTCCCTGTTGTCGTCCTCAATATAGCTGCCTCTCTCTCTTTCTCTTTCTCTATCTGCTGCTGCTGTTGTTGTTATTGTGTGAAAGCAAAAGAATCAGCTCTTCCAAATAGCAATCATGTCGACCATGATGACGATAATAATAGAAGAAAAGAGAGAGTAGAGAAAGCTGCTAAAATTTCTTTTTTACTCAACAACATTGCTCCTCCTTTGCTTTCGCTTTTCGGCGAAATGTACCACGTCGACAATGACAACAACAACGATGATGATAATGTTTTGGAAACTCAATTCAGATATTGCCCTCAGCTTAACAGAAATAGTGGTTGATGTTTGTTGCTGCTACAACGACACCGTCAATGACTCCACGGGCATGATTTAATTTTCTAAAAATACGCGCATATTATTACTTTGCTATTGCTTTGCTATACTTTGCATCTTTGCTATTTTTTATTGCCATCACTATCATTATTATTATTACTTTACGTGGTGAAAATTGAATGGTGGCACACTATGCGGAGAAAGTTGGTGCCAAACGACAACTACAAGTGCAACTCCCACCACTAACATGTCAAACACTATTTACTGCCGTTAGAATAAAGATAACTTCTTCCAAGTTACACCACTTTCTCCACCTGTATTCATATGCAATATTGATGTAATTGTATATCTCAAATGCTTCCCATAAAACTAAAAACCGTCTCAAATGCAATGTGTACTCCAATGTAAGTGGTATTCGTTCCAAACAAAAAATCATTCAGAAAATTGCGTGTGTGCAGGAGTTGGTAGAAGAAAATGAATATTTCAGTACATCACCCATCTCTCGCCAAATAAATCATTCACGCACTTTTAGTTATCCTACCAAATTTCTCCCGGCAAACATATCAGCAAGAACTCATACATCCGCTTACTTAGGTACTCAACAACACCACCAGTCTTCAAAACGGGTCTCATTTTTTTCATCGCTGCTGGAACACCCAGGAGCCACTCAGGCAAACAACAAAGTAAATATAAAGCGCACCGATATATATTCATGGTGACGATGACAACGAGGTTGTTCATAATATATTAGCACTCTGTAAGCCGTTTTTCTTGTGTATCTCTCTGCGTGTCGTACGTTCCTTGTTATTTTTCTTGTGGCTGTAACAGCTGCTTGGAAGAAAGCAGGTCGATCGTAAAATCAGACCAGACGTACTTTCTACTTATTATAAACCCGGTCCCGTATACATCTTTCTGTAGCCCGTAGTTCCGTGTGAGATGCCATGTACCATTTTTTGTAGCTTTGCTCGGTCGTTGCCCTGCATAGCATCCTACGAATTTTAAGGAATGTAACCTACCTACCTTTCAGATTGCTATTCTTCATTTCACTCCCTGTGACTGATCACCCTGTTCCTCCTGACCTTTTTCTCTTTCTTCCCCTGTCTTACCACCGTTCCTCCGGTGGAGGAACCAGAGCGTGAAATATAAATGGAGAATGTGGAGAAAGGTAACAATTTATAAAGGGTAGAACAAGAAAAAAGGTAAATTTTCCCCTGCTGCTTTTTCTCTTGTGTACGTGATCTATTTACCGGGTTATGTATTGTGGTGGTCAGGTGCACTCGACATGCTTGATACATATACCTATCGTGTAATAAATATACCCAAAAACGGTCCTGTACAACACCTGCTCACCCGATCTGATTCCAACATTCCGGAGACACTTTTGCGTATTGGAACAAGGTACACCGCCACCCACACGACGAATGACTTTGCCATTACCTTCGTCTAAAACAAGTTTATTACCTTTCCACCATGGCGGCGGATCATCATCATCGTCATCACTATTGCTGTCGCTTTGCTGCTGACATAGGAAAAAAGAACATCGATGGAAATAGTACCGCTGTTGATGCTTCCGTTGTCGTCGGTAAATAAATTGAACGAAATTGGAAAACTACCCGTTGCCCTTGTTCATTTTTGGTAGTAGCGGCGATAGGAAGTGAAAGCAGGTTTCATTCTCAGAAAACGAGACGAGACAGGTTTCCCCAGTGAATTAAAAAAGTGGGAGGAATAGAACAAAGAGATGTCTCTTGTTATACAATCCCAGCTGTTTGCTCGGATGAAAAGTGGAAAAAAGGAAAATAAGAGAAGGCATGCACTGTGGGAATATCTACTACCACAAGAAAAAAAGTAGGTAGATACTGTAGCAATGGGGTGACATGTTATGAATGGTTTCGCATGTTATCGTTTGAAGATGACGATGATAATCGTGATGATGATGGTAACCTTGCAAAACTATAAAGTGTACTTTGGAGCAGCACAGCAAGAAAACACTAGAGAAATTTGTTCTTTTCCACTGTTGTTTCATCACGACACAAAAAAGAAGAAAATTGCTGAAAATGTTGAAAAAATTGTGACGCTTGTGAGAAAAACGGAGAGAAACACAAATAATCATCATAACAGTAATATCATAAGAGACATGCTTTCCTACAACTTTTTCTGTGGAGAGACGTTATTGCTCATTTTATTTTGATGACCACCAAAACGATGTCGATGATGCTCCTCTTTCGAACTGTAAAATGTACCAATATAGAGCTATTATCATTATTGGAGTAACTTAGGACGGGTGATGATGATGATTATGATGATTTCTTTTTCCCTCACGATTTGTAAAGAGAAAGCAAAAGAAGACTTGATTTTATTTGCGGGCAATATAAAACTGTAAGTGGAAGGCTAGAAGGCCAGTCGCGTTGTAGCGGGTGTTATTGCCATTTTAACATGTGTGTGCTTTCTCTGGGAGACGGCTATTGCGAAAAGGGTGAAAAGGAATATTGGACATGCATAAAAGCTATTAGGCCAACAACCATCAACCGCCGCATTTTTCATTACAATATCGCTCGGTGGTCATGGTGGGTATGGAAGACACCACTTGAGTTTCCAGCAATAAATCAGCACATAAGTATCTTTTTTATAATTCATATTGGATGATAAATGCAATAGACATTTTTATGTGGGCGTGTTATTGCCCGCCGTTGCCGTATCACCCAATTCATTCTCGCTTTCTTGAGATAAAAATAAAAAGAAGAAATATTTAAACGAGGGCACCTTCCCCCTATCATTCATTTTTTATTTTGGACGATTTGTATGTTAATACGATCTAATTGACAGTTGTAACGGATACTGTCTTAAAGCAGAGTTGTGAAAGTTCTAAAGAAAAATCGATAGCAGAATAAGGGACCAACGTTCAAAATCTTATAATTGCTTTCCTTGACATGAAATTAAGCGCATCATCATCTGTTGTCATCTTTCTACTCCAACGAATGATCCGACCTGAAAATGACACGGGAGACATGTTAATGCCTTTTGGTAACAAATGGCTGCAGCGATTTAAGATACAATTTCTTGGAAAATTAATAGGCGATGTCTCATTTCACCTCGATGAACCCATTTCTAGTTTCTGCATGGAAATAATATATTTTATTAGTAACCCCGACCAGCAGTTATTACATAAAATAGTCAGAAAGTAAGCTGGGAAAGAAGGAAAGAGGAAATTGAGACGAAATACGAAAGTGAACAGCCGAAAGCTGGAAATGGAATGCATTTTAAGGGAGAAAGTGAGAAAGAAAGTTGCATTGCATATAAATGGAAATGTGAGTATAAAACAAGTTTGTAAAATAAATAAATATTTCTTTTTCTCCTGCTCTTAGCGAAAGTACTGTTTTCTCAAGGAAAAGAAAAAAATGCAAGGTTTATCAACATAGTAAACCACGGCAGAGAAAATAATGCTGTTTTACACGAAAGGACTACTATTTTCTGATTTTTTTGTTGACCATTTATCCTGTCTTTTCTCAATTTTGCTGTGTAGTGTTGTTTTTGCTAGAGTGAGCATAAGCCCGCGCGTTTCTTGGTGAGTAATGTGATTTATGCGTGTTCGCATGTTAAGCACCATTCCAGGCTAATAAAAATCTCAAGACAATTGCCTCGATAGTAAGATACTTTCTCAATATTACTTTCACTCTTAAACACAAAATTTACTTTGACTCCCTGAAAAGGGAGAGGGTTGGAGGGAACCACAATGTCTCCTCCATAACGATTTTCTGTTCTCTCCATTTCCTCTTAATTTTTCGTGGGGGAGAAGAACTCCTGGTTTTCGAGGATGACGCCAAACATGGTTTCTTGTTCCTACTTTCACTATAATGGCTCTGAATGCAGGATTTAAAATGAAATAATAATAAAATAAAAAACTCTCCCCCCAAAAACTCTT
Organism: Callyntrura sp. NNG-2020; assembly: GCA_027744055.1. Taxonomy (NCBI): domain Eukaryota; kingdom Metazoa; phylum Arthropoda; class Collembola; order Entomobryomorpha; family Paronellidae; genus Callyntrura; species Callyntrura sp. NNG-2020. The sequence continues at coordinate 8,176 of JAHZNE010000803.1, read as the reverse complement.
GTTCTTCTTGTTGTTTTTACTGTTTAAGTAATTTTCTCTCTTTTCTCCTTTTTGGAAGAAGAAAGTAAACCCAAAGAAAGTTATTTAGTTCCCAGAAATTGCCACATCCAAGGCATCAACAGAAAAGCCAAAAATAACAAGGCAAACTGTATCTAAAATAGGAATTACTGTTATTTTGGACGGTACAAGTGCTGCTGTTGTTGAGATCGTTTTTTACGACAGTACTTTATTCCCTTTTCCTGAGTCATTTAATAGTTTACAAGAGCCAAATCAAATAATTTTAAAGTTGCCCGCATATTTTAGCATGACTAAAAAGCAAATAACTAAAGCAGTCGCATAGAACCGGAGAAAGTAGGAGGGAGGGAGTTAGAGATTCATTTGACTTTAGAAAATTTAAGGGTACACATGCTCTCAGAAAGTATTACTACTACATCCATTTATTGTAAAAGACAATCTCTCCATTTAACTTTTTCATATGGCCCTCCATGAAAATTAAGCTGCTATTTTTGGCTTTCCCGCAGTCCCTTCCATTTTTTGGCGGTATTTTCCCTTAATTTTACGTAAACTGAATCCTCAATAACTCAATCACTCCGTTCTCATTTTTAACGGTGGTGAAGGCTGCGCGGTAGGAGAAACGGCGTTATTTTCTTTGTGTACGGCCAAAAAAGAGCGTGAAGTCTTTTCTTATCAACGAATCCCTCTTTTTTGTTTTAAAATAAGAAGGAAAGACCTCTTTTCTATGAATATGAATCTATTCTCACTTTCTATCTCGCTCAGAGTAATTTTTGGGTTTGTCCTTGCCACCTCCATTTTTAGTGGGTTCTCCAAACGAAAGCGGGAGATATATATATACTTCGTATGATAGAATCCAACACAAAAACGCGCAAGTATGAATAAGACAAGTATATTAAAATACAACGTATATTATTATTTTCGCTATTTTCAAAGTGGCGGGAGCGGAAAGAGAAAAGAGAAATACTATCCCGGTCAGATTGCCTACTAATACTAGTAGTACGACGACCACTGCTACTTTCTCTATTCGAGCCAGCTTGTGTGAAGCTTTTCGCTCCGCTCTCACTCAGTTGCCAAAAACCACGAGGGTTATTTACGGCTCAAACTGCCAATAAAAGTAATTAATTGCACTCAAGGGGAAACTTTTAGCTGAACAACGAAACCAGCTATAGAAAGCAGTAGCAGAGCACTGATATCGTGGTAAGAGATGGAGTACGTAGGCTACATCCACAAATGTGGATGAGCAGCAGACACTTTCACCAGAATACCGGGATACGAGCGAACGTTACTTGGCTGGATTTTTTCAAGTGGTTTCGACAAATTTGAGGGCAACGTCGACGCTATGAAATAACCTATCAATAGGTGGAGCCTAACTAAAGCAGAAGAATGATATCGCATTATAGGAAGCCTGCCTAAATATATTTAGTCGTGAGGAAAAAATGCAGGGTTGCATAATATTGGATTAATAATGCTTTTTAGACTTTTCTCTGTGGCAGCAGTAGTAGGGTTCCTTTTTAACGACATCACTGCAACTGTTGGACGAATTTTGCAAATGGGATATTACAAGTATCCTTTCCCCTTTCTNTTTGCAAATGGGATATTACAAGTATCCTTTCCCCTTTCTCTACTTTCTCGATTCGTCGAATCGTGCCAGATTACATTATAAAATGCAGTAATAGGGTTTTGCAATGAGGAATGAAAGTACGATTATAGCAGAGGATTGTATAGCAGTATTACGCATTGATATACATGTTATTAGAACTTTTATAAGCAATATTGAAGGAAGCTATTGTTATCTCACATGAAGTGGCAGAAACAGCATGTCAAATTCACGGATTGCATACCAATAATACTTATTTCTACACAGTTCAATTTAATTACGTCTATTTTCAGACATCATCTCCGATGGAAATTATGAAATAATTTAATTGCAGACACTGATGTTGCATTTCAAAGTATTGTCTTCTTAGCGTAGACCCTGAATATAGTAAATTCCGTAGATAAAATATCCGAACACCAAATACATATTTATTGGCCTCATTTATATGAATACCTTCTCTGTCCCATACTCATCTTCCCCCCAATTTTTTGGCATATCCACGCATCTTCTCTTTGTCATTTCCTCCTGCAGCAATATGCAGTTTCAGTCTTCTTTTGTGGCACATTCCCAATCTGTAATGTATACTCTCGTATTAAGATATTATTAGAAGCTACACCATACACAGAATAAAATAAGGATAATTTTTTCTTTCAAAAACTAAATTGCCCTTGTGCTTCTTTCCCATTTAGAACAGCCCAAAAATTCGTATAAACTCTCTGCAAAATTTATAATATATGCTTCTGTGTATGTGTAAGTAATCCAATATTACCATAATAATAATAATAATAATAACCCTCGTATAATAAAGTCTGGTTGAGAAGAAACACTTTGAAAAAGAGTAAGCTTCATTTAGCAAGTTTAATGATAAACCCAAGCATTTCTCTTTTGTCGCGCTGCTGCCCGTAATAGTAGTGTGATGATGCTGCTGCGGCTGCTGAGAGTGACTAGTTCGGTGACAAACCCAACTGTGCTGCTGATGTTCCCACAAGATGTAATGTTTCAGAGGGAGAAAGCGAGAAAAGGAAATACCTAGATGGTAGAGAGAGTAATGGAGTATTATCCCATTATCCAAGTTTTCCAATGAGTAAACTTTTTCTCTTTCTCTCTCTCTCCCTCTTTCACTTTCTCCGCATACTGGATACTGCCACCCGACAACAAAGGAACTGCAGTGCAGTGCTACCATTAGACAGAGAGAAAGTGCGACTTTAGGGACCCCATTATAATCCGACTAGCCGAATAAAATCCTGTATCAGTTTTGCATACAACAGCAACAACGCCTGCATGCCTGCTTTTCTCCGAACTGTGTCTATTCGTGAAATACTGTATATAATCAGTACTGCTATTGCAGAAAAATGTGTATTGTGCATTGTTGAGCTGGTAGCGTTTCATCAGAAACTCCATTACCTATCACAAATGCTATTTTTGCGAGTTACATTTGATGTTCTAATTTTTCAGCCAAATGGACCCTAACAGTTCAATTGCAATTCTAATGAGGCCAATGAGCACGGGGGAAGATGAACAAGAGAGAATAATACATTGTCCTTTACAAAAGCATCACAGAAAATAAATTGTGTGCAGTGAGAAAAATCAAATTTATTTTTTCGTGCCTTTTATATTTTTCTCCTTATTGGCACAAACTACTCGAACGAGAAGGAAAAGTAGAGAACTGACCCAACGGGCGTTTTTCAATTTCTCTAGAACACCGAGGAAACTTTTTCCTCCGCTTCACCCACTTTCTGCCGTTTTTTTCGGACAATCTTCAAACACAAAATAAGGACGTCGTTAAACTTGTTTTTGTATTTTGTGTTATGTGGAGCATATTTTCTATCGGAGAAAGTTAAGATACTCACAAACAAGAGTATATTATTATTATTATTATTATTATTATTATATTGACGCCACTTTCTCCGTTGCTTTGTCACTAGAACCTTTTCACAATTGCGTGACTTTGTCAGTTTAATCTGTTCGAAAAAATAGAAAGTGAAGTGGAGAAAGACAAAGAAGTACAAAGTAATATATTAAATAGAAGTAAGCTTATTTCTTTACATTTTTCTCCTTCCAGAAGTGAAGAAGCAAGTTCAACTGTTTTTGATGTAAGTTTTTTGTCAACAAGACAGACAACCAGACACACATAGAAATAACCTTTTTTCTACACGTTGTGTTAGTAGTACACTAAAAGCTGTTTGAAATAGTAGTAGCAGAATTGTATAGATATGTCAAAGTATATGCTTTTCTAAGAAACTTTAAAGACTGTGGAGGAATCTCATCTTCAGAGAATATAAGTTGAATTTGGTGAAAGTTTTAGAATTTTTATATGTATTTATACATAACAGTATCATGATAAGTGTTCCGTTTGGGGAGCATTTCCCATTTTAAGTGTGTGTCGTCTTTCTCTTTTCAAATTACTGTCACTGTCTTCCTTCTGGACTATGTGTTGTTGATCAAACAACCTAAACACAGAGGAAGGTCACCTCAAATAAATCCTGATGGCACCCCCGTTTCCACAAATTCCATTTTGCAAAAAGAAACGCTCCATGTTTCCTTTTGCTGAGCATTTTTACTCTTCTCTCTGAAAGAGAGAGAGAACGTCTTGGGAAGACACAATACTGGGTAGAAACCAAAGGCACTCATTTCCTTTATGTGAATGAGATAAGTGTAAATTGTGTTGCAGGAGGGCTATCATGATGGTTATAGTATATAAAGAGTGCATATTTTTGCCACTTTGGACTTTCATCTGTTCCCAACAGATAGTGAAAAAGAGGGGGAAATATAAAAACTGTTTCCAACACTTCCCTACAAGGAAGGATGCTGACAGGAAATAACGGGTCGAGGTCAAACCGGTGAAAGGAGACTGCAAAAAAATATTTCGCTTCTTACTTGAGTACAAGTGGAGCTTTACCGGTTGTATTTGATTTTTGGGATATCACTTTATATTACAGAAAGAGAAAGAAAAATAAACATTTTACGATTTTGAGGGGCTTGTTACAAATGGAAAGAGGAAATGTAAGGTTACCATCTGGAAAATATGGAAGAAAGCTCTACCATAAGAGAAAGTATTGTGCGACCTCTTCAGTGAAAGGAAGACGAGGATGCAATTCATGGAGAGAGAGAAAGAGAAAATGCCTAAAACATGTAGGTTAAGTGGACCATTTTCCACACACGAGTTAAAAGATATGACAATGATGACGAAGACAAGCCTGACACCAAGAGTGACGAGTCCAGATAACGTATCTTTCTCCACGTTCAAAAGAGTTTTTGCTTTTTGCTCAAGTGTCTCATATTTCCGCGCATATTTTGTGGCTGTATGGTCTCTTATCATTTTTTTCTAAAAGAGTGGAATTGAGAAAGCTCTGATGCGTAATACCGCTACTGCGGGTGTCGCTGCTATGCTTCTGTCTGCTTTTCTTTAACGAGGCTTACTTAACAGTCCTCGCATCAACAAGAGGTACTCTAAACTCCGGGTGAAATGAAGAAAAGCTCGAAACGTGTGTGGAACGATTTGAAGCTCCTGTCTGAAAGTATTCCCTCTCGACATATTATTCCCTTTCAGACGCATTACACTCTTGCAGACAACAGGAAAAGCAATAAGAAAAATGCCAAAGTGTACCACGTTGAAGAAAAAATACCACAACACGCGAGATCGTCAATAATATCCTCGATGAAATCTCTCGAAGGATAAAAATGCACGTAGTGTGCATATTATTAGGAAAAGAGGAGGAATAGATAAAAAGGAAGGGGAAGAGAAAGCGAAGAATAAAAAAATCGTAAGTGATTTCTCCTCAATCTCACATTCGGTGGATGATGATATTGCTTTAATAATATTTGGATTTTTCCGTATTTTGGCTACGACAGCGCAGGATATTGAATAAAAACTCTGTCAAGGATAATGGTAATGTATTTTGAGGGGAAAACTGGAAATAGCTGGGCCGTCATCAGCAGCACTATCTTTCCCTGTAGTGGCGCAGTATCATCATGGACGCCGCTCTTGCTGTTCGCTCCACTGCCTATTTATTCCGTCAGCGGGAAACATGTCAGCCGAGAAAAGGAAGATGACACAGACAATAGATCAGCTCGGTGATCAAGTAAAAACGTCAATAATGCGTTATTCAGCTGGGTTGTCAGTTTTCAATAATCGCGGTGCTCCTATGTATATTTTTGCGTATGTAAGCAGCCAGAGGAAAATAATAAGAGCAATGTTACACAGCGGCGGGGGCGAGGGAGAAAGCACACATTTGAATTTTCTATTCGAATTTATTTTTCGTCAAAACCCAGCTTCCTCTGTGGACTGTACTGGCAACAGAATAATGGAACATGACCACTTGCTACTCACTTTCTCTCTGGAATAAACGCACTGTCGAACAGCCAGTCAAAATAATCCGGTTGAGTCGACTATGTCTACATTGTATGTATGTCTATCCACCGGGTGGACAAGGTACACTGCTGTTATAAATGGGAAGGCGGGCGTTGTTTTGCATAACTTTGCAAAACAACAACAATAACAAAGCAAGTCTAATAAGGATTTTGCCTTGCAAGAGAGTAAGGATCGAGAGACGCATAAACAATCTGAATGCGGTGGAGATGTTGAGGAAGAAATTCGCCTGGGGAAAACGGAATGAAGTATAATGCGGGTGGAAAATGCCTCTTGCCTGTAAATATCTAGATCTGGTCCTGCATTGGGGCTTTCAGCTCCCTTACAACGGATAATGCTCAGAGAAAGTTGCCAGCAATGAATACAGAGAGAGAGCAGTTTTCGTGCTGGTATACCGTTTTACAGATGAAATATAAGAAGACCAGTATGACTATTGGTGTACATATTTTTGGACGTTTTCACGAAATTGCGTAATTATTACGACACGAAATGCTTAATAAAAATAATATCCTGTCCGGCTGCTCTGATCTCCACAACGTGTGCCGCATGCACTATTTAATATGCTGTTATATTAGAGCCGTAGATGGTACTCGTTCAACAAAAGAGACAGAAGGCCTCTGGCATGGTGAGCCGTACTACATGGAACCCAGCAGTGGCACAAGAATCCCTTTTTGAGCGGCTGACGTTGTTATTCTTTGTCTCTTTTCTTCATCCATCTCATCTCTCTTACTTGCTTTCCCCCTGCTCTTCTCCACTTTCCCCATGTTTCCAAGTCCAGGATCATGATATCCTTTTTCGCTGAACGGGGTCTATATGCACGCGTATGTTTGTTCGTACCTATTTGGATTTTTTGGATGGATGGAGCCAAGAGATGCAGAGAGAGAAAGGGAGTAAGAAGGACGACGGTGATTTACTGCCAGCTCAAGAATAACTGAACAAGATGAAGAGAAAGAGAGAGAGAGAGAGCCGCCGGCCTCGAGCTGTCTCCTTTTCCTATGCTAACTCTCTATCGACCAAGAAAATCTACTTTTTATTCACATCTTTCCCTCCCGTTTTCATCCTCTCATCCACGGCGTGTTTTAAGCTAAGAAAAAAGAGCCTACTTCCCCACAATCTTCTTTCGTTCGTGTACTTGCAAGCAGTTTATGCGCGAATGAGAGAGGGAGAGAAAATAAGCGGGCAAAATTGGAGAGATACACAAAATCGGAAGGATCACTCACTTTCTCCTTTTTCTCTATATTTTTCTTCTCTCTCCAAGCAAACCTCCTCAATATAATCCCATTCAGCAGTTTTCAATAACGTTTCAATTTTATCGTGTACTTTGGTAAACTCTACCACGACTCGTTATTCTCTGGTAAAAAATAAATAGTAAATAAGTAAACCATCCTCTTGCATAAAGTGAATTCATCGTTTCCTCTCCCATCCAATTTTTTTGCAAATTTCTTTTTTCTTCCCAATGGCCAGCTAAAATGGCAAGCGTTTGCAGATTTCTCTCTCTCTCTCTTTTCACTCTGTGATCCTTTACATACTCCAGTGAGAGTGCTTAGCAGCGTCTTTTAAAATCCTTCTTGGTTCTTCGTACATCCCTTACACCCACTGCTTTCACTCTGGCTTTCTCTTCCCATGCTTATGCTAACTGGTGCTATACATACATTTTAGTGGTATCACTTTGAATACACTCTTTCTTCTCCCGTTGTTAGGCTGATGCTGTTTTCTTCTCCGCAGTGGAGGAATGACATACATAAATCCTTGTCAAACTGGAAAATGAGAACACCAACAAGAAGAAAAAGACCGTACATGCCAACAGAACCATGATGATCGGGCTTTCTGCCGCGTCACGAGAGTACACTAGACCCTATCTCTTTTCTACGGCGGGTTCTTCTCTCCTGCTTTCTCTCTCTCCCTCTGTCTGTCTAACTGGCAGGATTTTTCCAAGAAAGATGCCGAAGAATAAAAAAAAATCCGTTTGCTTTCTAAGGCAAGGACGAAAACGAGGAAAACTTGGTTTTACTTAATATAAAAGTATCAGTGGAAAAGAAAGTATATATTTTTCCAAGATACTGATTCTGTTCTTTTTCTCACTGTGTTCACTTCACAAAAGCTTCCCGGGTTGGTTTCTTTTGTCTGCAACTTTGGAGATATATTTCTTCTTTCTACCCAAACGTTAATGTTGCATTATAAAAATATTTCACTAT
>JAHZNE010000802.1:0-21764 GCA_027744055.1 Callyntrura sp. NNG-2020 | reverse complement strand
ACTTCTCTTTGGTTTTTTATGTGAAAATTTCTTATCTTCTTCGTACTTCTTGTCACATGATAACGTATATATAATGGTATACTCATCAAATGTAAATACTTATAGGGCAAATAAAAAATGTCACACTTGAGTCAAAGGATTCTTGGATTCTCACAATCAGTGCTTACTTTCCGCAATCCTGAAACGAACTAACAATGCTACAGGTACAAAGCCAAGTTATGCGCATATTTTCACTTTGTTGCAGTCGGAAGACTTGAATACTTCTATGATGGTATATAGGTACATGAAAATGAAAAGGTTGCATGAAAACCTTTACAATAAATAAATACAGGTACACGCACATAAGAGAAGTGAGTAGACCACTTGCAATTGCAATACCTGCATATTTACCAAAACGCTCACTTTTTGTTTGTTGGATTGTTGGATGTTGTTGAATAAGAATGCGCAGCAACACGTTTTAATGGTTTACTCCTTTTCTGAGTATGTATCGGTATTGGTATGCATGTTTACCGCTAATGCTTTAATCAAAGCCCAAATTGTAAAAATGGTCAACTCAAGACTTGCTACAAAGCTAGCTTGTCTCGTCCCCGTGAATAAAAGAAACCTACCTGTAAACTTGTGAGCTTATTGACATTATACACTGTAATCCATGCATGATGTGATGATATTCGGAATGCTTGGCAAAACAAACTTCAATATGTAACGATATGACTTTTCCATTGATTCAGTTTACCTTTGTTTTTGAATTGAAATGGGAATTTTCAGATACAGTTGCTAGAAAGGCAACCTGTTCTTCTATTGGATTTTTACAGTAAACCCTTTGGATCGTGTGTGGTTGTGGTGTGACGTATTTACGAAATTGTTGTACACATGCACACTCAACAGGTACACAAAGCTGTATTGATGAAACGTGCATGCTCTAACATCGACATTTTTGTTGAAGTCTTATAACAAACAAAACTGATGTAAAAAAGAGGAGACACAACATTGTGCCTAAACGCCTTCACTATCGTTTTGGCAATTGGATGTACCTTCGGTATTTGAGTATTATGTGTCTCCAAATCACTTGCACTTTCTGAGCAAAATATCTGCTGAGGTAAATCCTTTGTAGTCTAGGAATATCAATAATAATAATAATAATAATAATAATAATAATAATAGGTAATACTTCGTAACGTAAAAGCTTATAAAGTCAACAGAGGGTGAACCTTATACTACCCTACCTACCATGTGATTTTTTAAAAATTGACAGCGAACCAATTATTCAAAGTACCACGGTACACAGCTATTTTGCATACAAAAAAGTAATTGTGTTCGAGATAGAGGATGCACAAATTGTACCTTTGCGCATATGAGCACATGTATGCATAAATGTATTCGATATATGTACATATGCATTATTATACATATGAATGACACATCTAGTGTTTGCGCATCTTATCGCTAGTGCATTTTTGAATAACATATCATTCACATACTTTTTTGTGCAATTCCTGGCTGCCTGCATGGTTGTAAGTACAAGAATAAATAAAAAAGAAAAGAGGAATGATTAGTAACTAATTAAATAGACAGCGTTCATGGGACGGTGACACAGCCTGGACTGTGACTTCATTGGAAAGAATAAATTTCGTTTCGTTCAGTCTTGAGTACTTTTTCACTGTGTAATAAAACCATTGAATATACATAATTAATTCACAAGGATGTGCAAGTTNGACTTCATTGGAAAGAATAAATTTCGTTTCGTTCAGTCTTGAGTACTTTTTCACTGTGTAATAAAACCATTGAATATACATAATTAATTCACAAGGATGTGCAAGTTATGACATATGACTAATCTTATTGTTAAAATGTTTCATTCCAAGAAAATCACTTAAAATCAGCGCTAGGTCAGACAAATCCTGGGTGCCACATATAAATACGTTTTACCAACGCCTAGAAGGCAAATTTACAATGACAGGCGCCATCCATGATGATAACTAAGAGTCAAAGGGAAACTATTTATTCTTCTATCATTGATACCTATAGTTGATAGTACTGATCCAGTTGTGTTGCATGTTTCATTCAGCAATCAAAATATTAACTATTTAGTTTATAGTGTACTTTAACTTAAAAAACTGCAAGATATACTTTAGCCATACACAAACGCTATCTCGTGTATCCTCGACGCACAGCATGACGACCCCACCACTTTATATTGCACGAATTTGACAACAAATCTAATGGAGCATCTGAAGAAGGAAAGGTCGAATAAAAACTTGAGTCGATATAAGCAGTTTTTATCCATTTAAAGACTTCACGAAAAGGCATACATGTAGTTTTAGGTCTAAATGAAGTGTATCTTTCAAACTGTCAATCACACGGTTTCATAATACGTTGACTGTAATGAAAGAACGTGCTTCATAAACTACAACGAAATTTTCCATAAAATTCAAATTATTGGAACAAATCCGCAGTCCTTTCCTCAAACACAAATAATCCTCCAGCAGCGAGTACAATGAAGCCATTGATGCCCCACGGTGTAAAGCAATGATTTGAGCTATTTATATGGCGTTGCTGTTTGAAGTTTGTACATTTAACCATGAAAAAATGCATGTGACATTTAGTAGACAGTTTTATGGATCTTTTAATGCATTGTGATTTATCACGGATAAATTTAATAGGAAGTAAAATGTTTTAAACTGCCTATTATATAGGTATATGAGGATGTATAGTCAACAGGTCAACAGTACAGTGCAGTGCATAATGTTGTGTGATTCCTGCATTGGAGACTGATAGCCTGTGTGTTCTCAAAATATATAGAGTATAATAAACCTAACAATTATTTATCCTCATCACCCCATATCTTATAATTTGTTCCATGTAGGTAGTGCTACTAAAGAAATAAAGAATCATTATTCATTATAAATGGTGTATACCTACCACGCTACAACCTAGCGATATACATGTTACTGACAGCCGTACAAATTAAAGGATACAGGAAAATGTGTTCTTTGTGTACATTTGATGGAAATGAGATGTAACGTGCAAAATTTCATAAGTATCAAGATAAATGGTTGCTTATTTGTTGTGTTAGCACAATTTTGTGCTCCCCTGAGTAGTTTTTATGCAGTTGGCAGTTACCAAACTGCGACATGAGGTAACAAAACTATCTGCCAAAATTGTTTGACTATTTGTAAAAATCATCAACAAACGGAAACCTTTTTGCGTTTTATGTTTTTGCAAGACCGATTCCTATGAGTGCACACCATACGATAAAGTATAAAACTGTTGTCGTTGTTCAATCTGTCTTTTTAATGCACCGCATTGATGGTTAGTTTTAGAATGTGCAACTTTCATGTAGCTACATGTGTCTGGCGTGATGACTAACTGATTGCGTTGTCTAAATGTAAAAACTGCTTCAATTGTGAAGCTGTGCAGTAGGAATCAAATTGTGATACCATTTGCCATTTTCAAATTCTAACAGAGGTTTATCCTCTGATCTGTGTAAAAACAAAAACAGTATAATGGAAAGGGGAGATCACGTCTGCCACCAACAACAAGCGATGAAACATACCACACCTTGTCAAAATTTGTTAGCTACTCTGTATTTTTAACTGAGTAAGTCTTGTTTCAATTTTAAAGACTGAATACATGTAGTGTGTGTAATCATATCTACAATCTAAATCCAATAATATAGTTCGTCTAATAACAATGTGTAGTAACTGCACAGACGTAACGCAGTCAATGAAAAGGAGGCTATTGAAAATTTACATTTTGCTGCTTTTATAAATGAGACAGTAAGTAGTGCCACTACTGCCACTTGCCACTAGGGAAATGTATTGCAAATTGATCCTGCCTGTAAACAAAATGCATGGCAGTGTATCAAACTATCTAGTTTTACAAACCATGACCAACTTTGACGTAGTATTCAGATAAAAATAGGACACAGTAGCTAAACAAAGTTAAGTAGTTTCATTTACTAGATTTACTGCTGATCTCTCTGTTCGATGTTGGCTCAATGTTAGAAAAGACGGTAATAATTGGTACCCGAACACTGAACACAAGGTAATGACGATAATAAAAAATTTACATGAACGCAATTTCATATATCTACTACTAAACTTCATCTTTCTTTGCTCTGTGCTCAAGCAATATTAAAGTCGTGCTCTTTGATCTCCATTAAAAGCGTCTGTGAATGTAAGCTACTGTACAAGAACTGGATGGCTTGTATTAGTTGTATTGTAATTGTAATACATATGATGCTCACACATTATTACCTCCGTGATTTTTTGCAGTTTCAACGGTAGTACAACACTGCACATGAACAAGCTAGTTTACTACGTACACAGTAAACGTGCATTTCCTATGAATATTTACTCATGCAAAAATTACATACATTATCAATTTTTATAAAAATGTATATTGCAATTTTGGCTATCGGAAGAGTATTTTAATTGGATTAACAATGTATACTGTACTTTGCACTATCTGTTAATTTTATATTTTGTTGATGCCATCATTTCATTTGATGAAATAATGATGATAAATTGTCAAACATGTGCGTTTAACAAAATATATACATTTTATACACGGGATGTAGTTGGTGCATGTTAAAACTAGCATGAAGATACATACATATATTGCTTTTGAAAAAAAAACTGGCATAGTTTTAAAAAGAGTCGTCACTGTTGGAGGATGCGTCTTTTTATAATTTATTGCGTCCATGAAAAGGCTGGCAAGTGGCAAACCGTGCATAGCGCAATTATATTCACGGTGGTGGTGAAGCTGTAATGGAATAACATAATTTCTCACTCTTTTTCTTGATGATATTAACTGAGGTAGACTTTGGCAAACCATGAAAAATAATCTCTTTTGAGACTTACTTATTATTACGTATAATATTGTGTGTGTGTGTGTGTGTGTGTAGTAAATGTAGGTATACGACTATCCTAGACTCGTCTTGCGAGATGTATCATATTCGCATGCGGAGAACTTTAAAAAGGATGAACAATAAATGTTTCAAAACTGCAGTCATTTTGATTTACTAGAATTATACTAAATTGCGCGCACAATAACAAATGCCACTCATATGGTTTTACACAGCAACAAGGACATTTCCCAAACTTCAAGGTAAGAAATAAAAAGGGTTGAAAATTTCGATTTCATGCATAAACTTACATGTAGCTACAAAATTACTAACATACACGAAATAATAGTTTCATTTGATATGTAATCGGTGGTAGGTAATACAGTAATTTTGAATAATTTTACCAGGGGGTATACAATGTTATTAAATTTAAAAGAAAATTACTACATTGGAAACATTATTTGCATGTTTTTGTCGTCCTCATCAAATAGTTTCGATGTTCGTGTGTAATAAATAGTATATAGTTATGTTAATTGAAATCCGACAAAGGAAATATGTATTCCAACAATCGCAACCGGATTAAGTAGTAAAAATCTTACTTGCGGATACATTGATGGCAGATTTGAACACATATTTGGCGCAAACGAGTAATGTAAATAGCTAGAATCCGTTAGTGAAGACCCACTTTTTAAAAGTCAAATGTAGCTCATAAAGAATGCACTAAAGCTAAGTCCACTAGCTAAGTTCAACTAAGACATGAGTTTAAAACTTGCAAAAATGAGGGAAAGGAATAAATAGAGTAATGCAGTGGTGACGGTGACATATTTGATGATTAATTTAGAAAACTCTTAGTTTCTTTTATAAACATAAGCAAAACCAGACCGGCCAAGGAAGAGCCAACACAGCACGCAATTTTCCTTCATATCATTACATGTTTTCTGGAGCGGAACGAATGCAAAAAACTTCACTGCCAGTTTTGATACATTTTTGTACATTACTGAGATATGTTATGTTTCTCGATACTTAACTATCTAATGATCATAAGATAAGCTTCAGTTTTCTTATAGAATCACATTGTCAAGCAGGGATGACAACTTGTTTTTGTGGTAGCTCAACCAAATGTAGTGGCAAGATTTACAGTAACGTTCTAACTTTAAATTGTTTCATGTCACATGATGTATATTATTTATCAGTTGAACTGCAGTTAGTTGTGGGTGCCTTTCCTTATTAAATATTGCCATCTCATTCAAATTTTGTTCAAAGTTTAAAAAAAATCATAATGGATTCATTCTTTGTCATCACACGACAATGACATGATATATGACGGATTAATTGCCGCAACTAAACTTTCAACTCATGCAGTAGAACCATACGGTGAAAATTTTCGTCCCTTTCGCTTTCCGCTTGCGTAGGCGTATGAATGTGCAGCGTGTTGTGAACATAATAATTACTGCTATTGACATCAAAGGGCCAGTCCACTGTGCAAAAATACATTTCAGCTAGATGTTTATAAAAATAAGAGTAAAAGTTATGATAATCATAAAACATTTGAAACTAGCAGCTTTCACAAATATATAGGTACTTTATTTTAATAAAGTAGATGCACTTTCGCGTGGTCATTAAGTTGTCTCGTCAACTTTTACAAAAGATTTAATAAATATAAACTTACTCTTATAATATCACGAATACAAAGTTGGACATTCACACAAAGGACACAATGGAAAATGACAATATTAAACTAGTTGGTGGTATGTTGTGGGTTGTGGCATTATTAGTAATGACGCTCACTACAGGACCATTTGCTTGTTTCTTTTCAAGATTATGTTTAAAATTCGTTGGCAGAGTTGGAAATGGTTTAGTTGAACATTTTCAAACAAAATATTAAATAAATGACCATGTCTTTATACCAACCATTTACGTAAACGTTACGTATTTAAATAAACTACTTCTAATATAACACTGCATTCTTTACGCATGAAACATTATTTCCGGTAATTGATGAGCGCCAATAATGCTGTAGGTAAACTTTACACTTTCATACCGTGTGTTTACAGGCACAACAACTTCCATCTTCGTTGAAGAAGAACCACCGTGGCATGTCACCGGTCCCTGAAACGAAATAAAATTGAAATGTACAAGTTTGTACGTAATGTAATGAAAATTGCATGTATCGTACTTAGTAATAGTACCTCCAGCATAAACCATGCTCTGTAAGCAGTACGTGGAAGAACTGGTACAGGATGAGGGAATTTCACATGGAATATTTCCTTCCGCTTTACAACAATGTCTTTGTACTTAGCTTCTCCCAGTGCGGGTGCAGATACAGCATCATCCAATAAAATTTTAATTTCAACGTTATACAAAGCATTATCCTTACTATGAGGTCCATAAAATCCAAAACTAACTATCGATACAGGTTGGTCCACTGAAAATCTGAAGAAAAAAATATTGTGAAGATCAAACCGGCGGATTTATAGACCTTGTAATTTTATATTTTCTATATACCTTTCTACTTTCTATAATGCTATACCTGTTATACCATCCAGTAGATAAATCCACATACATTCCTTTCATTTCTTCGTAAAATACTGCTTTGTACGCTGAATAGCTTCGTCTCTCCTCACTAAACGGTAAACTTGGTAGTAATGACCTGTGAACATAAAGTAAACAAACATGTACAATTAAGTGGTAACAATTTTTTCTCAAATTAAATAAAAAAAAGTCCAATGTACCTGCAGTCTGGAGCGACGACTTTATGTTGCAATAACAATGTGCATTCTTCCAGAGTTAGTATTCCAGTTGGTATTACTTCTAAAGCAATGTCTTCACTTGTGATTACTGGAAATCGTATTAGAGCCAAGGCATCCATTAAAACTAGTCGCAAGTTTTCGGGGGATGTTCCAATTTTCTGTCTACAACATTCTGCATTTGCCCATCTTATGGACAAAAATAACATAATTACGTTGCCATTATTATTGTATCATCGCAAAATACTGGATTGGTGTTAATTTATTGTGGCCAAGTTTTAAAATTACTCCAATCTATTTACCTCAAGGCTCCTTGGAAAACAGCAAGCTCGGATGCAAATGTGTCATCATCTTTCAAGAACAAGGAAAGATTTTTTAATGAAATGTTCAGAAAGTCGTCTTTCTTTATGACCATATCAAAATTCCTGCAACGTAGCGATTTAAATATAACAAAATACAAACAATCAAATTGTAATTGGGCTTCCTTTTTGTAATGAAAATATATAATGCCTTCATAAGTATTAACCTCCTCATAAAAGCATATGCTACATCTTGTAACTCTCTATTTTCAAACAATTGAGCGGCTTGAAGAATGGTGACAACGTTATCCTGGGAAATTTGCTGCTTAAGAACGCGCAAGCACGCTATTTCCAGTTCCGTTATATCGTATTTCTTCGCTGTATAAAGAGTTCCTAATGCGCCCATTGTAGTTATGTTTTTATCCAGTTCTCCCATGTAGATAAACTACAGAGATTGAAATTCAAAATACCACTCATATTTTTTAATGAATTGAAATTTTAAAACTTTAGAAACTTACTTTTAACATGGTTTTAAAAGCCAAAGGTTGAATGTCAGGAAGATCTATGGGGTCCGCAGAAGATTGGGACTTTTCCATGAATTCACCCATAAACATGGCTTCGAAAACGTTGGAAAACATGGCTAACATAAGTCTGTGCGCTCGAATGATTTCCCTTCCACTTTCTCCACATCCGACACGAAAAGTTACATCTGTGAGAAGCTCATTGTTCAGCAAGTGTATTAGTTTTCCGTTGACTCCAGGACAATTTTTTCTCCAATCAATTAATGTGGGAGAATGAGATCCACTTCTGGCAACGGTGGTTGCAACACCAGCCATAGCGAAAATTCAGATGACACTTTGTATTACACTTTCACAAGAATCAAACAATAAATAAATATTTAAAAAATCACTTTGGTATGCTTAACGCCAGCAGACAAGTCAACCCACGACGCCAAAAAACAATGTTTATTTCAACTTTACCACCGGTAATTTTACGTTTTAAAACCTTCTACCTGGGGGTAATGTAACACAATCCAAATAGTTAAAAAGTTAACTGCTAGAAAGAATATTTATGAACTAGTTTTACCGACGCTTCATTTATAACTGTCTGTATTTACTTATTTGCTCAGAAAGGACTAGTACCAAAGCTGATTACGGAAGTCTTTCCAATATTAACTTATAACTTGTTATGTCATGCTAATGTCTGTCAAAGAAAAAGCCTATGACTATGACAATGAACAAATATTTTATGTGGTCGTTGGTCGTAGAAAAATGCTAATCATTTAATTTGAGATAAAGAGAAATATACTTTTCTTAGATTAGAACAAATTAGATTGTTCAAATGAAAAAGTGGGTGCAAAATTATTGTATAACAGTACTGTAAACCAGACAATGTATAGTTGACTAATGTCTATAAATACATAAATAAAGTAACCTTCTATTTTCTCATATGCGTACACTTATTACTTGCTAATGAATGACAACGACAATCAACAGTGGTAGTACGTTGTACCGAGTATAAGTACAAAATGAAAGTTCGGTTAACTTTAACTATAAAAATATGCAAATGAGAGCTAAATACCGAGAAAGCAACGTCTCGGTGAGAAGAAAATGAAGCGTAAGCAAAGTGAGTCACATTGAGTCACATCACATATGTTTCTTTGTCTCTTCATGAACTTTCCTGTTTCCAAACTCGAGTACAACCAACCGTAACCTTGATCTATGTCACATGACTTGCTCACACTACTGGAACTGGAACAGCAACTTTCGTTTGACACTGTGTAAACTGCGCTGCAATATAACTGCTTTTCTCGAGCGTTGATTATTCATGCACCTTTCATTTGTCTATTTTACCACTGATTTGGCTGCTTATGACGCAAAAATATAACTACTTCTAAGTTTTTTTGGCAAGCTCGGAGGAAAACAACACAAAACAGCCAACCACTCCCGTTATATTCTTCTAGGTAATATTGCGCCGTTACTTACAAAACAGATTACTCATTTCGTTCGGATGTTTCCCACTAACGGTATAGGGCATCAATGACAACACTGTAACGTGTTAGCAAATTGGAACCATATTGTGTCTGTACACCCTTACACCATCGTTCCAAATGCTGGGTGTGATTTTGAAATATCACAAAAGTTTCAGCTTAATACGTAAACGCGTTCTGACAAGGCAAGGAGGGCATTGCAGCTCGAGAACTGTGAGTACAATCAAACAAGAAGCTTTTTTTCGGAAAGCAAGTGATGTTTTTTGGGTAAAATCTATATAATGTTAATGTACGTAAACTGGTGGTGAACTTGTTATTCCAAGCAAGACGTTTCCGACGAATCTAAGTTTACAAAGATGTAAGTATATATGTATATGAATGAATGTAAGACCGATTCGGGATTCAGGATATACATATGGGTATTTACAACGAATACTAAATACAGGCGCATTTTAGTCTTGGATCGACGCAAAGGCAAAACGTTCAATGTTTTATGTCGTCGTAAGACTAAGCCTTACGAGAAGATTGGTACGAATTGGCACGTCATCTTTAGCAAGTCATTTTCGAAACATCTGTTTCTTTTGCACACCCAAATCTTATAGATTTTGTAGGTAGACATTATATATAACGTTAGCTAATAAAATGAAACAGCCTTTTGGGGAAGATCCAAGAGGACAGTTGAACATTTTTCATGATCCAAAGGAGAGACGCGAATTGTAGGGGTATATAAGCTATTTTTGGATTTTCTCGTATCAGCTAAATCTTTTGTGTCATGTCCGTCTGCGAGCATACGTAAGTCTGTATCTTAGCTTTGGAGCATTCATAACAGGTGCGGAAGCAGAGGCGATATTTTTTACGAGTACTACCACAAGTTGTACCAATCACTCGCCAACCACCGTCATATCATGCTACTTTGGTTTCTAACTATCTGTTAATTATGTATGCTGCATGTGTATAATTCTGTACTAAAAATCGTCCAAAATGCAGAAAAGAGAACATTATGAGAATAAAAAATGTACGATAGTGTCTTAAATGAATGATTTAATTGTGAAAATTAAATATATTAATGAAGCAGCACAAAATTCTATATCTTTGCGAAACATGTATCATACATGTTTCTTTAACAGTATATATATCTTTAACAATATTAACAAACAAATTAATTTTTTCCGGTGCTTGTTGGCATTGCCCCAAAACCCTGAGTAATCATCACAAACAACGTTTAATGTACGCTGTTCAATTGCAATTTGCAAATCTCAGATGATTTATCGAATAAAAAAACAATCTATTTATTTCGAAATCCGGGTGGCAAATTGGGTCCAATTGACTTATTGTCCTTAAACTGGGGCAGGTCCCTTGGAATGACATCAGGAATAGGTGGTGGCAAATCTCCTCTGTAAGTTGCATACTGTGGTCGGTTAGTGTTAATTGATGGCGTTCTTCTTTCGGTTTTAGGGACTATATTGTAAGCTCCTATGCTTGTTGATATAGCCTTTCCATCGTACGTTAAAATGCTTCCTGGTGGAGGTGGGTCTATCCGTGGTATAACATGGTCATTATCTCTGGCTGAACTTGGAAACGGGGGAGCTTGCCTTCGTATCCGCACTAATAAAATTAATTATTTACTTTCAAAGCTATCGTAAGTAAAAACTAATTTAAAATATGATATTTTAATATAATGCTAAACTGAAAATTGTAATGAAAGTAACACTTACCTCCAGGATAGAACTCAGATAGCGTCCTTGTTGTTTGTTCTAAACCACTTTTGGTGCTGATCAAGCTTCTTGATACTCGTTGTTCATGTGTACGAACTCCAAAAACTAGACAAGTCACTAATAAGATCTTGATTGACATTTTACATGACCCGTCCATTTTTTCAAGAGTGTTATTTTGAGTACTAACAAACAATTCCGGGTAAGGAACGTGAATACGAGTCTAAAAGTCTGATCAGACACCTTGACATTGCACTACGACACCACTCCAAGGAATGAAAAATTTCTTGACGATGCAACAACTATTTATTTTCCTAACGTAAAGCAAAGCGTGCAAAGTCGCACGATTAACAATGTCATTTATTTGCGTAGGAGAATGACAACGCAAGAATCTTCTATTCCATCAAAGTGCTTCGTTCGTAGTATCGTATGATAGCAAATAAATTTGTTAACGCTCCAGCAACCCCAAGAGTGAACTCTGATTTATGTGACAAGGTAGACTGACGTCGTCGTACAACTCTGAGCATTGTTCCTATAAAAAGATTTCCTATCTGATAGTATCCGAAAAAAATACAATTGTTTGCGGATTATTGGCTGCATCAGAGGTGCTGTGACAAATTCGTCCTAACAAAAAAACCAGAAAATTGATATGCGGAGATTCAATACACACATGCAAAATAGGCGATAAAATTACACTTGTCACAACCTGCAACGTCACATATGAAGTCATTAAAATTTCAAGTTTTTTTGTGATCGATCACGAATATCCACACCTTAAGAAGATTAGGAAAATTATTAATGCTATAGATGGGATTTTATGAGCTGGTTTGAAGAGTGGATGATGAGTCAGTTTCGCAGCAATGGTCACGCAAACAACATCGACAGTGTTTTCAACTAAATTCCCACTCACTTATCTACGTCGGAACCACGCGAGAATAAAATGAACCCATAAAGTATTGATGACAGCATCCTGAATGTATTGTTAGCGCACAATAATTTTAAAAATCCTGTATATAAAAACCTATCTGTTTTAAGAAACAAACCTCGTACTTTATATGTCACTAAAAATCAGCAGTTTCTTTATTTGCAAATTACAACAATCTCACGCCAAAGACTATTAACAACAACTTGACTTACCTATTTTTAAAAAACTGTTAGTGTTCATTTGATTACAGTTGAAGTAATATTGATAACAACTTGTCATCTTACCAGACTAGAAATGACTGAAAACGTTAGGTACGAACGTACAAAAACGAATATTGGCTATGTATGTATAAAATACATAAGTTTAAGTAACAGCAATAAATGCAATACACGGTTTAAATTTAACATGCGAGTGTATACTTACCTATTACTTATCTAAAACAACAATATAAATACTCAGATACAAGTATGAGAGAAAACGTTTCGTAGAAATATCGTAAAAACATTACTGCATTTATCTGTATGGTTTAACTATATGGCTAAAGTTACAATACTAAAATTACCACGCTTAATTAGTGAGAAAAGTTTCATTTAAATGGCTAAAAACTGTGATGTGACTTAAATTCTTGTTGCATTTGATTTTCAACATTGTTAAACTTTACATACAAGACTCTGTTTTAAATATACAACTTGATTACATTAATATTGTTCATTGTTATCATGAAAGCAAAGCAGTGATGAAGAAAGAATAAAGTGAAAATCCATGTTGGTTATTTTAATCAACCGGACTACACTCTTCATTATCATTACAACTAGATCACGATGGTTTAAATAGCAATGGAGTCTTTTCGTTATCACCACTACTGGATTCCGTAGGTTGACCGCTAGGGCCTGAGTGTAACTGTGGCTGACTTTGAAAGAAAGTCCTAGATTGAAGATTGGTAGACGTAGGATGGTTCGAAGTCATATTCCCAAACACTCCAGGGTTCATCGTACTTCTTGACGAACGACGACGTATATGCTAAATACAACAATGCCAAGAAGGATAATGTAGTTAGTAGTTCGGATATTTATTTCAATTTAAAACTCCATTTGCATTTTACTAACCTCAAGATGATGCAACTCATGTAGATAAAGAGCATCAATGCTCATATCAACCGCATTAGCTTCAGTATTATTTAATTCGTGAGTGTTCATTCGATGAACAGGATTAGGATACTGTGCAAAACTGTTGGCAAAACTAAAAGTGTTGTTGTACGAAGGCATATGAGACAATAAGGAGCTTTGGTTCAACCTGAAAAGTATTAGAACCAATGTCTTTAGTAATAATTGTGCTAGAACATTCAATACTAAACATTTATTCATATTTATCTAATGTTTCTTACGCTGCCGCAACAACACGGGGTGTATGTTGT
Source organism: Callyntrura sp. NNG-2020 (assembly GCA_027744055.1). NCBI lineage: Eukaryota > Metazoa > Arthropoda > Collembola > Entomobryomorpha > Paronellidae > Callyntrura > Callyntrura sp. NNG-2020. The sequence continues at coordinate 7,831 of JAHZNE010000802.1, read as the reverse complement.
AATGGTCCTTCATGACGACTTAAAACTCCTCTAAACGATCCTTGCATTAAGCTATTTCGCTGTTGATTGCTCCCAGCGGTGGAGCTAACAGTGTTTCTAGTGTTGGCTCCTTCTGGTTGTGGAGACTCTTGCTGCGCTGCATACATTGACTGCTGAATAGCTCCGTTTGGATTGTTTACATAACATGTCACCACTTTAGAGTACTAAGAGCCAGAAAGATCAATGAAGTTGTGTTAAATAGAACAACACGAAAATGAAAATATAAATCAAGTCATTTTATGATGTGCCTTGAGATCCCCACCTCATTTCCTAATGATGAAATCGAATTTAAAGATGCAAATAAAGGATTTTCCTCCTCCAGTGTTGGCAAGTTTACATCTCTTACCGCTCTTTCCTTCAAATTAGTAATATAATTGCCCGAGTCCATTGGCGGCTGCCACTCCGGATTTGTGTGGGTAAAATGAACAAGAGAAAGCTCAGTTTTCCCATTTTCGGCCTGTTGAATAGAAACAAAAATTCTAACTGTAATGATCGTTTATGTTGATTGGACTGATTTATGAGTTAATTAGCTATTTATAATGTATTGTCGGTATAAATTAAATGATCTACCTGCGTATAGGAATTTTTCGGTGGTACATCGGATCCATCCATATCATAAACGGAAGCTTGCCATGATGGATTTCCATGCTTTCTCACGTCCATTTGAGCAAAGGAACACACATCGCCAACACCAACTACCTCGACAGTAAAATTGCGGTAAAAATCGACGATATCAAGCGACTTATTGCGAAGGTAGAAAATTAAAATTAGTGGAGTCACGAAAGGAGACACTAGTTCCTCTAATAAATATATCTAAAAATAATAGTTTAAATTAATTAGGATTCTTTTGCATTTTGATTAGAAAATTTTAATTTAATATTCAAACTACACTTACAGCTTTATACTGAAATAGTAACGCAAATTGATCACGAGTTCTTGAAGTGTGTGCTTTACCCTTCCACTGATCAGGGAAGTAATGGATATGAGCAACAACTCCAGTAAGAAGGCGCTCAGGACACCAAACCAAATGTTCATCAGGAATAAAAGTTCTGTTTTTATGAGAACAAATTATTAAACAACGAGCAACAGCAAAATTGAGTAAAAATGTTCAACTACGAAAAATTTGCACACCTGCATCCCGCTGTAATTGCCGCTAACACAGTTAATAACAGCAATACATGCTCGACAGTCAGAACATCTTCATCGTAAACCGTTAAAACGGAAATGGCTGCAAATATTGCTCCGGCCACGAACATTACATTCCTATTTAAAGCAAAAGTCGTATTGAAAATGGTGAACTGTCATTTATTTTTTAATGCTTTTTTCCAATGTAATATTTATAAACTCGTACTGAGCGATGATTGTGAGCAATGGAGTCGTGAATATACCCATATACTTGGCCGCTGGTCTGTATGCTCGTACGAGTCGAGCATTTATTTCATGTTCCAACTCGTTGAAATGTCTCAGGTAAAGTCGCCCATAAAGAGACCATTTACGCATTCCGAGTGTTCCAGGCTCTCGTTTTACAACCTGCAAATAATTTACCATCATATACTCTTAACTGCGCGTGATTATTTTGAGAGATAACCTAATTTGGACATATTAAGTCGTAGTTACGAACTTGCGGAAAATAATTCGTCACACATTATATAAAATATATTGCGTAAAAAATTAAATACGTACTGACACAAATATATTGTATTACTCACAAAACATTAACATTTCTAGGTTAAATTTCATCCCATGTGTTAGGAATACGATTTCTCCCACTGCTGGAACTTCAAATTTGATGGGGAGCAATGACTTGTTAACCATTGCCACCATATAGTTTTTGAATCTATTCAACATCCAGTACAATATTTACAGCAACGAGTCTCATTTAATAAAAAAAATTAATGTTTAAAACATGTATTACCTCAGGATTCGGTGGTAAATATCAAGTTCAGTTAAATCGGGCTTATGAATACACATTTGTTGGTCTCGCTGAACATCTCTCAATTTCTTTTGCACGTCATACCATGTTAAATTATCCAACTCGCTCTACAACAAAGACGTATTAAGTAATGTTACAGAAAATACCAATGAGTGTTCATTTTATACTGAAAATAGATTGTTTTAAGGGATTTTGTAAAGTACATCTTGTATTCCCAGGGCTGTCCTATAGAAGGCACGGATTTCCCAGTTGTAGACAATATTGTAGACAACAAATGCTAATCGTGTAAGCCAGAAGATAAGGGCAACTAGTAGAACTATCCACATGTGAAAATCAATGTTTGCTATACATTGTCCAGCAGGTATTACAGTGTCGTCCAAGGACACTTTCCAATTAGCCTCTGTCGACCCATTTTTACTGTCTGGAGGTTTATCTCTATTAAAAGAAAGCATTGTCAATACACGAACGCAGGGATAACGGTATCGATAAATCACATAAAATAGTAGATAAGCATACTTGAACAATACTGGGTAGTCCACACATTCAATAAGAAAGGTTGCAAATACAACTACAAATATGAACTGCAATAGTTCGAAAAAATCTTGTAATACAATACATAAAAATCCATGATTTTGATGGTAATAATAAATCCTAGTGAAGAAGGAGTCCAAATCTTCTATGTGATTCCATCTCGCTGAAAAAATAAAACGTCTTATTGCACTCGCCATGTCCAACAATTTTAGAAAGCAGTCATGAGGGAATAAAAAAGGACACTTACTTTTGCTATGCTCAGGTACAACGTGCACCATGAGGTTGTGATCGCCTGGAGGATAATTATCTTCATTTCCCACGTCATTTCCTTGGTTTGTGGTAACCAGTGACTGATAACCAACTCTTTCCATCCTCAACCTATTAATTACATACATTTGTACGTTAGTAGTGTATATTTTTATTTGCAATCGTATTCCAACAAACGGGAATAAAAAAAGTGATCCAAAAATACCAATTTTCAAACATTGTGTTTATCAGAAATACTCCGATCCGAGCTGAATTATTCTTCAAAACTATATTTGAAATTTATTTGAACCATACTGCTACTACTGCTATTAACTATCAACCGATGCCCGTGCGTAATAATGACAATAACGTGTGGCTTTCACCAAGATCAACAAAAGATGCAATGGACAAAAGAGTTATATTTAACAATTTAGCTGTTTCTTAAATAAAACTGATCAGCGGTTACTTGCACTATACTTCACTGTTTACTTATACAAATGACACACTGTAAAACTAGTAAAACTTTCCTCCGTCATCCGTCTTACGATGACGTTAGGGAAATTTTCTCTAAATGCCACAAAAATTTACGTTTACGAAAATGCAATATGCAGTGCGGAATAAATAAAGTAAACAAACAATATCGTGTGCCCCACACGTCCCACAATAAAAGTGTCGCAATCACAATCAAGTTGTTAAAGCTGGTACATAAGTAATAAATACGTTAGCCAAAAACGATGTTAAAACACTAAACGTATCGAGTATCGGGTCATGATAACCATATGCATCATAAAACAACTCAAAGTAATGAATAGCATGAGTAATGAAGGAGTGAGTAAGATGAGTTGTGAATTTGTGAAAAAGCAAGCAAAATGCTTATCATCCCAGTGCTAACTACAGCACCACTGCAAATCAGCAAAGTTAACCATACAGTCTACACATGATTAAAAATACATTAATGACGAAAAAGTACAGCATGGAGAATCTTTAGAGGAAAATCATCTCCACAATGTGCGCACTGCGCAGTATTCACATTTTAGTTCCACGATATGATATCTTCACTGTCAACAGTTTCAAGCAAATCTTTGCATTTGAATTTTATACGTGTAGGTAGTTGATGCATATATGTATGACTGATAACTGCCAGTGTCACACAATTTATCAAAATCGAGATTAAAATTGATCACGTTTATAGCAATTTCTACGTAATCCAGCAGTCAAGTGAAGTGTAGTAAAAGTTGAATGCTGGATAGAATGCAAGATGCTTGTAGCATGTAGCTTACATTACACTTTCATCAGCCAGTATGTGTGGAATTTGCCATAAACCCAGGACTATAACAATCACAAATTACAATATTAAAGCATGTGACATTTAATGATTCGTTAAACAGTTAAACAGCTACGTCACATGTGATTGTCACGTGGATCGTGGACTGTCAATTAATTGTTTTGTGGAGTACGCACAATAACGCACGCACGCGTGCCTAACAATAACTGGAGTACTATGAACGAATAAGAAAATAAGGACAACTTAGTAAGCAAACAAACAGCTTCATCAATGTAATTTTTTTCTTAGTTTTTTTACAGGTCACACAAAAAGATTTACTAGATTATAAAAACGGGTGCAGGATGCCCGACCTCTATGTTCTATTTTGTCTGTTGGAATTTTGCATATTTGTATCTATAGTCAATATAATTAGGTGGTTGTTTGTGCTTGTCATTAGTGGATGTTCATGCATTCATCTTCTACTACGGAAATTGTAATTAACACCACAGTCACACATCACACAAACTACTGCAACGCAGTATAACGTAACAGGACGTCAGCAACATAAAGAATCAGTTCATTCACACACAAAATGTCAACGTTGAAAAGATTAATATCTTTAATCTGCTAGAAAATTTAATCTTTGATAAAATAACAATTCGAAAGGTTCGCAGGCGCTCAGCGTACAAGATAACCTTTAGCCTTAATTTCTTCCATTTTTTACAACAAGCTTACCCTTTCAAGAATACAGCCAACAATTCACCGTCTTCTTCGATGAGGATGACGGTATAGCATCAAAGACCTGAGGATCCAAACGCGAGTTGGGGTCGTCTCGTCTCTTGCCTATGAACTATGAAACCTTTTTGACCCATCAGTCCATCGCGTCGTCAAATTTCCTGCATGTTCGAAGCGTGGTGCAAACAGATAAACTTATATATCGGAATACTAAACTAAGAACAATTTGCAACTGGCATTATCTGTCTTGACAAAGTTGGTCACTTGCAATCTAGTAACTCAAGCTCACGCAATCAACTTGTGTAATTGTCATAATGTCACATGTAGAACTTCTTTTGTTTGAAACATAAAAACAAATGACGAGAGAATTAAGCGGGAGACAGTGGTAAATGTTCCAAAGGAAAGTTTTTTTTGCACAGCAAAAATCACCCACCAATTTCCAATCACTGCTTCGTACATTCAATTATGAAGGATATTTGTCACACGTACATAAGTTGTAACACGTTGTCCTGTCCATCCATAATTACAACGTTAGTCCGTCGTTCCGTTCTCCCATTTGCAGTCCCCCACTCCCCGTGCATGAAGGTAAAGAGTGAAGACACCACACAACTATTATATCATGTAGTTATTCACTAGATACAATTTCGGTCATTTATGTAGGAACGAGAACAAAATTAAATTCGTCATTTATATAAAACGGTCACTTTACTCGCACATTTTCGTAAACAAGAGAGGAAGGTTCTATTGCGAAGTTAATACTTTTATGGCGATCATGATCATGCAGGAAATCAAGACCATAACCCATAAATATCGCATGCGTATATGTATGTACGTATTTTCGTTATTGTGGTATTAGCTGTTTGTTTATCATTATCATAATCAGAAAAAGATTTTGTGCGTTCGTTGTTTTGCTGCGTATTATGCTTATATCATGGTAAAAGTATAACATTAAGCTTGTTCAAGAAGAACCATGATAAACATTTACTAGTTCTCCTGAGGCATTTCGTTCTTTCGTTTCAATAGTATTGTATACTCGCAGAGTAGTAAAATATCAAATGCATTAATGTTGGTCCACAGAAAACACTCAAAACACCTTCATATATAGACTATTTTTTATGCATACATACAGCGAGCGAGACACAAACACACGGTAACAACGAATACATACATTGTACCAAGCAGAACCAATAATACGAACCAACTGTATTCCCTGTAAACACATGTACAAAAAAGCAATAAAAATATACCTTGTTTCTCTAGTTTCTAGTAGCTCAGCTGTTTCTTCTCCAACGCCAAGCTTTGTTATCATCACATTATCATCATTTTCCATATAATGACTCCCTCACCCTCTTCTGCATCCATATGTGTTTGTCTATACTCTAAAACCAGCAGAATACAGCATCATCGCAATCGCAGTAATAAGTAACGCACAAAACTTTTTTTTTGCATTATTTGTATATTAAGGAAGGGAACGATGTACAGTGATGCCTACTGTACGTGTCACTTCAGTCTGTGGGACCGGGGCCTTCGAGTCGTAAATGTCGTACGCGTCCCCTTTCTAAACAAATCTAAAAATAAAAAAGCGACAGAGAGAATAAATTCATAGGTACTTTCTAGATTAGATTTTTGTGTGAACCCCTGCGTAACCCTTATTTTTTCCCGTGTAGGCTTCCCTACTGTGTGTATGTTGCTTACAGTGATTAACAGTCAAGCACAATAACACTTTGCAACGAATTGGACGTTTCCTACTTTTTGTTTTTCGAAAATGGTATGTCTTAGCACTAGCACACATGAAGCATGAAAAGTTTTTCTTTGCCATGTATGTCTGGAACCTGTGAATGTGAAACGGAGCATATATTGGACCATTACAACGTGTAATTTTGTCTTTATTCTGGCGCTGCGCTACTTCATTGTCTCTAATAATCCCGCTATTCTTTGTATGCTATGCACTACATTACATTGAAAATTTTCATTATTGGTTATGTAATGAAATTGTAAAATGTACGCGTACGTTATAGTTATAGCATGGTATGAAAATGATTAATATGAACAAAAGAGTTAGCCAGAGTGAGCGAGTACTGTTTGTTAGTAGTAGAATAATATTGAAAATATAATGATAGTAATAGTTAGTAGTAAACAATTTCATTGTCTCGCATTACATACTTCGTATTTCGCTTCGTTACTGCTACGATATATAACTAAATATAACTGATGTGCTCTGTTCAGTGAATGCAATACATACATATACTATCGTTATCAGCAGAGGGCGACTTTATATACACTTGCACACATCTTATGTATCACGTATACTCTCTGTGTTGTACTGGAGTGGAAATGCATAAGAGTGGATAGAGTAGAAATCGTCAACCGTCTTTAAACATGGAGTCAAAGACTACTACATTTCTGGACACTGCCTTCGTAATATTTAATGTTTTTATAATTATAATAATTATTGCTTTTGTAGAATTTATTTTAATTGATAAAAAATCTAATTGCAATTGCAAGCCTGTAAAACATTTCCACTGTGTCCATTAAATTGCTTATTTGGCTAGGCTAAGTCAAAATCAGTAGCTTCCAAATGTTTTTAATGAATCGATTGACTTATGAATGGTGAAACTTCTTTGATGTAGTTTGGCTAAATTTATTAAGTCCCCGAAGGGAGTACTTTATGAGATCGATGGGTGAGAGCGGATGATTTCGTGTAACGTTGTTAGTTCTCTGGCGGATGTTCCCAAATTATCTCGAATACGCCTTATCCGATTCTTTTCAAATTTTGCAAGAACACTCACATGGTCAATAGCTCGGATGAGTTCGAAGATGGACTCATGATGTGAACCCCTACGGGGGGTGTGTCATAAGAGGGTAATGGTAATGTTGAGTGACTGTGAATGATAATGATGATGACATATGACAGTATTGTGGTACGCCTGCGTTGTTCCAGAGACTTATGCAACTGCGACAGACATATTACAAGTGCGGTAGGAGCGAATGGATAATATGTGTACGTACATGAATTGCATTGCATTATGCGAGACATATTCACTGCTTTACACAAGTAGAATCAACATCTTTACCCTGCTGAC
>JAHZNE010000801.1:0-15476 GCA_027744055.1 Callyntrura sp. NNG-2020 | reverse complement strand
TATTTTAAATTTAAGGACCTTTTTTAAGCACCTATTTTAATGATTTTAAGTGCCTAAATACCTACCTATTCCGTGAGTTTTAAGCACCTACAAGTAGAGTCCCTAATTATAAGCTTTGCTGGCTTTTATTTTAGACGGGAATAACACTGTCTGGCTTTTTTGTTGTTTTGAATTCAGAAAAGTACCTATGCTTTTATTGTTTTCCGTCTACGTGAAAATGCCATTTTAAGATTTGTCGGTTTACGATTTTTTCATCCTTAAAAGGTTCTTAAAAATCCAAAATTTAAAAGGTTCTTATGTTACGCTCTCCCACTTTTTGAAAAAACTGCATGAAAATGAACAAAAGAAAATTTTATGTTTGCGACTATTGCCTTTCATGTTCGTTTTTTACGGATTACAAGTTAGAAAGGCAACGTTCAAAAAGTATCGACATTCCACCCCCAGGAGACAAAATGGAATTGTTACACGTTTTAACGAATTTCACCACGTTAGGTACCTGCATCATTTAATACAACGATGCGTTTGTATTAAATTAAAGCGTTCTTGCTCATATTCATGTTTTCAGCAGCATTTAATCTATTTTAAGAAATAAAAAGGTCAAACTCTAAAAATAAAATAGGTAAGCTTCTTTTCTTTTTTTTAAATCCGTTTTTCTATGCAAGTCATACATGTATTGCATTCTTTAACTAAACGCTCAACCTAGGTTGCTGGCTGTAGGTCAGATTTCCATGAAGTTCACATTTCAGTTTAGTTTGGTTATTCGTTCTCTCCTGTGTGGGGTAAATTTTTGCAGTGTTTAAAATGGGCCAATTAAATTTTTTAAATATAAAAACTTTAATATTTGTGTGGTTCTACGTTTTTACTATTTTTTTTGAAAAATGTGGCTCTGTTCTGGACGAAAACTTTTTATATCCCATTTCCACACATAAACGCGTAAAATCGTATACTTTTGTTTTAACTGAAGGTCCAGTTCAGCCTGACAATTACGTCCAGACTGGATATCTCATTAATGGACAGTTTCCAGGTCCTACAATTTTCGTCAATCAGCATGACCTTTTGCAAGTTACTGTGATAAATGAAATGACACAGAAAACAACAATACATTTTCATGGGCTACTTCAGACAACTTCGTTAGCTTCTGACGGAGTTCCGTTTGTGACACAATATCCCATTAAGCCAAATGAGACATACGTATATGAGATTTTAATTGGGTCGCAGACTGGGACCTTTATGTATCACGGGCACGTTGATTTTGACATTGTATTTATTCACGGAGCACTGATTATAAGGTAGATCAAATTTTTATAGTGGTCATGAGTGTAATTTAATGATAATTTGCTTTCATAAAATACAATAATTTCAATATTTAATTCACAGAGATAACCCCGGTTTTTGGCATGGATTGGGTATTGATTACCATTATGAAATGGGTTATGAGCATATTTTTTTGCTTGAAGAAATCTATCATTATTCACTGACCCAGTTTTATGATGACATCATTGGCGTGTGGAAAGGAAAGCCTCCAGTAAAGAGTCTCCCAATCAATGGGTACAGCTATGGGCTGTAAGTTTGAAATTAATTTAAATTCCTCCCATTTTGATTGAAATATTTTGACAATCCTGACAACTATACTTATACACCAGATAATTATTCTATGTTTATCTGACACAGGTGGCCAGAAAATAATGGAGATGCACCAGGGTATGAAGTTGTGACAGTGATCCCTGGAAAAACGTATCGCTTTCGTATCATTAATGTTGCATCGGACAGCATGCTCCGCTTTCGAATTGACGGCCATAGGTTACGGGTAATTGAGATGGATGGTATATTAGTGTTCCCCGTTTGGACTGATGAAGTTCAGATTAATTCCGGTCAGCGCTACTCGGTTATGGTAAATATGGATAAAGAAATTGGCAACTACTGGATTCACAATGAACTTATGGGTAGATTCAGGTAATAATTCAATTTTTTAAATTATCGATTCAAACATGTGCAATTTAACGAAAAAGAGAAATTACTGAATTACTAATGAAATGATGGTTTAGAGGGGGACCCTCAAATGGAAAAGCCATCTTGAGTTACATAGGAGCACCAGATCCACAGGAACTTAGAACTCAATTGTTTTTGGGAACTGCGGAGGCTTTAACTCCGGATTCGTGGATCTTGCCAAAGCTTCAACCAAATAAGCTACTACCACAAACAGGTGGGTTCAAATAAATTTTAAGAATCTTGAGTTTGCGTACATAAAATAATGAACGTTGCATGAAACAAGTAATGACAAACTTTTTTTCTACAGAGGTGTATGACGTGCCAAAAAAGTACAATAAGAGAATAGTTATTGATACGTATATGAAAAAATTTGATGGACAATACAAATTTTTGGTGAATGGTCATCACTACGAAAACCCAAAGATACCTTACATAGACCAAGTAAATAGTGGTATAGACATAGGAAAAAACAGTAAGCAAGTATTCACGATTCAAGAAGGCCAGGTTATTGAGATTATTTTCCAGAATAGAGTGATGGATGATGGACCCTGTCTTCAGGTAAAAATACTTAAGTCTCATCATACATTCACTAGCTGAACATTTTTTGTGAAGCAATAATTAACCTGATTTAATTTTTTAAATTTCATTAGCATCCTTGGCATCTTCACGGGTAAGTAATTATGCCAAATGGTTAAAAACTAAATTAAGTAAGACCAGAGTTCAATTGTCTGAAAAATAATTATTATTTTCATATTTTGATAGCCACTCATTTTGGGTAGTTGCTGAAGGTCCTGACACATATGACACTGCTCGCTTGGATAACATTGTCGACAAAAATATACTAAGAGGACAGCTTCAGTTCAGAGACGTATTCACAATGTTTCCGTTACAAAAGCACGAGAACGAAACGGACGGAGCAGGTGAGTTATTATTAAATAAAATCATGACTACACAACATTACAGGTTGCGGATGGGCAGTGATTCGATTTATTGCAAACAATCCTGGCGTTTGGATTGCTCACTGTCACATCACGACTCACGCATTGTTGGGGAAGAGATTTGTACTTTATGAGCGAGGAATGGATAACCCCAGACTAATTAACGAATAATATAACATTGAATTTACATTAATACACCCTATATTATCCGCTTATTTACACCATCAGTTTAACTCTATTTTGAACGTTTTTGTATTATTACAGTAAACCACTTATCATGTTAATTTATTCCTGCTACTACTATAAGGATCTCTCAAATAAAAATAATTCGGTTGGCTACGGAACCTCATTTTTGTGCTTATGCACGCTTATACCTACTTTAATCTCTCTTACTTACATTTTTGCTTGGATAATATTATCCCGCTGTTTGACATTGATATCTTCCATTTTCCTCCCATCTCTGTCCCTGTCAAACGTTGAATAATGTTTAACAAATGACAAGCATTAATGTGTGTTCTCATATCTTTCATATTCAAAGTCGTAAAACCTCGTAATAGTTGTTCTCTTCACGACGACTTGCCTGAAATCTACACACTCCTCTCACGATTAGTCCACATCATCAATACATGGCAGCGTTGCAACATCATAACGGCTTATATTGCAAAAACTGAAGGATAACGTTATTACGAAAGGAATTCGCCTCGAGAGGAAACTCACTTGGAGAAAGAGTAAACCATTAAAAAGCAGATGATAATAATAATAATAATAATATGTGTACATCTACACGCGCATATAGACAGCCGCCGCTCCAATATAAACTTTGGTTGTAGTCTGTGCAAAAACCGAGAAAGCAATTTACTTCATCTTTTTTCGAACCTATAGAAGAACCGATCCTGTATTTCCTCTATGATGCGACGAAATATTAACTATCGTAAAAATACGCGTACGATGATGATAAACACTTATGTACATACATACACAAAACATAAACGCGAGAAAAAAAGCGTAAGTTTGTAACTGCAGTCACGACACATTTCACATGTAAAATCCGCCTACAGTGCAAATGCTATTGCAATCCTTTTCTACAGTACGCTTATCCTTGTAGGCAAATATGTAGACGATAGCATATTGGATTGGATACGATACACGTTTCGAACAAAGTTAATTACGCTTGTTATACATGTGTGCACACACACAACAACCCACTATAGCTATTATTTTTTTCACTTTGTCTGTGTCTGACTGGTGACTACTGACGAAAAGCTGTACGCTTTTGAATTTTGTTTTGTACATTTAAATGCATTTGCCAAATACCAGAGCGCTATTGCTGGTGTGTTCTTGATGAGATATATAATAAAAACAGCCAATCGCCAACTCTGAAAAGAGAAGTGCATCACTATCACTGATTATTCATTACCCAGGCAGGCACAAAAGCTGTTTCCGAACAACCTCTTCATTAAAAAGGGAAAACGGTGTTTTCCAACTGAACTTCTTTGTCTGAGAACACTAACAATTTTTTCGCCTAAAAACAAATGTGTACAAGCATATATCTTGTTTCTGGTGAATTGTAAGGATTCTCTTTGTAGTTTGTTTTTATTCATCTCTGCTCCGCTCTCTCTCCCTCCCCCTTTCTTTCTCTCGAACGTTAACTAAAGTGTCTGCAGGCTGTAAGAGTGGAAGTCGCCAAAAAAACATTGTGCAGCAGCAGCAGCAGCAACAGCAGCGTTTTATAGTTTATATGTACATTTTGTTCTTATATAGTTTTTTAATGAACATAGGCATTTCTGCTATCATCACAGTCATCATCAGTTGAAGCAGAAACTCTTTTACCTTCAGCGGTGAGTTTAACGTGAAACACAGACAGAGAGATTCTTTTCTTACATTTTCAGCCAAATTTTGCTAAAGGTGGCTTTTAACTGGAGTAGTCTTAAAGACGGTGGGAACTGATTCACAAGTTATTTGACTTAAACTCTCTCTCGCTCCCCTTTTCTTTGAAGCCGTTGTTGTTCTAATAGAGCTGACGCTTTTGAATAAACTTTTGAACACAAGTGAACTTTCTTCTGACGAATGACGTTGTATTTTGAAAACGACTTTTGGAAATAACTGCTCAAGTTAATTACAGCTGCAGCTGTTAAAAATTAAACTCTGAAGTTTTGTGGAAGTGACTTTCACTTACAGACAATAATCCTGGAAGTGGGAGATTTATTTTTTGCAAACCAATAATTATTTTTAACTGACGGAGAAAGAAAATTGTAATTGTGATATTATTTCCTTAAATTCTAAATTAAAAGTTATTTGATTCCTCTCTGTGTGATCCTCTACTACTACCGTTTGGTATCGTTATTATCGGCGATTCAGCAAGGTAGTCAACATGAGTGAAGAAATTTTGGAAGAGGTCCAGCAGTTGGACGATGGAGAGATTCGTCGGCGGGTTGTCAAAAAGACAACCTATGAACTGGACGAGGTAAGCAGATTAATTTTTTAAAAAGCTTATTTAAATTTTTTAAGATATTATTACATATGACAAAGTGACCTTTCAAAACATTTTTGAAACCTATAAACATTCCTATAAACACGACAGAATGAACTTGTTCAGTTGTGTGGAGTGATAATTGATCAAAAAAATCCACAATAAGAAAAGTTCTTAGGAACATTTCATCGCATGTCATTTAAATGCGGGGTTGATTTCACATAAACAAACACACACAACAACGTAACAAATAGGCAAAGCGTTAAGATTGCTATCGAATAAAAGTGTATAACACGGTATTGTGCCCGACGTCACATTATTTTGGAAACTTTATCAAGAGATCAAGTTAATAATATTATATAAGTTTTAAAAAGCAGCTAAACAACGATGATATCCTTTGTGCTTACCACAAGATGGGAAAATTTTCAAGTTCTGCGTTTACAGCATGCAAGTTAGTTTTTTGTTTCATTTTCTGTGTAAATTTGTAGTATCTAACATATGTAGAGTATCGGTATCTCGTATTTCGTTCTCATGATCATCATCATCATCATCAAAAGCTTCCGATCGTTTTTCCTCGTCTTTTGGAGAAACGCAGCACATTTTCAGTTCGAAAAGCCTTATGGTAGCATGATGATGATACTATGAGTCAAGGTAGTATTTTTAGAACTTTTGGATGGGAATTCAGGTTTTCACATCGACAACATGGGCCACTGTGTAGTATTTCATAAAGGAATAAGAGACCTGCCCACTTATATATGTAGTTTGTGGAATTTTTCCCGTGAGGTTTATATAGGAAAAATGCATTTCTCTTTGCCTTCTTTTCCCAATAGGTTTGCTCCAATGCAAAATTCCATTTCTGCAATTTAAATTTTCAATTTGTAGAATATTAACATTAACAATGAATGTTCTTTTTTAAAACGCTGATGGAACTAGAAGTAAACTTTTTAGTTTGTCGGTAAAAATTGACTTACATTTCATTCATGATTTGTGCAAATGGTACACACAAAAAACTATGTACGTCGACCGCAACCACCAGTAGGCACATTTATGAGCATAGCACGTATTAGGCACGTTACATAAACTATAAAAATACTCTCGCCTTTTGAAACTTTGTAAACATTACCATTTTAAGCTGTGCTAAACACGTGGCGTCACGGAGGACATGTCACCGGTTGGTTGGTTGGACTCATCCATAGAGAAAAAAAAAATTATTTTCATCGACATCGGCCAAGGGAGTTATTTTTCCATCATTGAAAATTTAAAACCTCAGCTGCAGCCAACAATCTTTTCTATTAAGCAATTTTGGTTTGAAATGATGAGGATGCAGTGACGAAATTTATGGATGAATGCATTTCATACAAAATTATAACTCGCATCAGTCGCATCGTTAAATTGTCACTTTTCAGCAGAGATAACTCGAGCCCTGTAGACAATGAATTTGTATTGGGCTATTTGGCTAGTGCTACAATAACATTGGTCACACTCACATTTGTTCATCAAACTTCGCCAAAAAATATTACTCTTTCCTCGATTGTATTTGTATGTTTAACACTTTCTGCGAACATAAGATCACTAAAAATATGTACATCGAGTACTTACATGCATGATAATAACACGTGTTCACTCAACGGCTTCATTTTCCGTGGCTCCGACCTTGTTTCCGCATATTTGTAGGGCTAAATTGAAATGTTATAAAAGAATTCAAAACAACGTACATATATGCATACAGCTCGTAAACCCACTTCCATTTACAATGACAGCAGAGCTAATATGCTGGGTGGACTGCTCTACACTGCTGGGGAGCGGACTTGCGTGTGAACGAATTTAAATCAACTCCCATTTGTAGCAATTAACGAGAGACAAGCAGTTTACTATCGGCAAGAAGACGAATATTTAACTAGAAAGGCTGGCGTGAAACGGCGGACACTAGTCAATTAATTTCCTTCGGACAGTCCATATAATTCTTTTTGCTTTTAAGCCGAAATGTTGAAGCGGTATTTAAAAGTGCATTAGTACTACTGGTAGGTGCGTAGGTAATGATACCGAATTGAATAAAATACAAATGAGGTCAGCCATGTCACTACTAGGTCTCTTGACGTTTAGTAGTTTGACTTTGACTGAGAAGACTATCATCATTACTGGCGTTCTGGTTCATGCGAAAGAAAGCTCTATATTAACCTAACTACGCAGTTACTTTGAGTGAAAAGTGAAATGTCGGGTAAACTAATTGGATTAAATCAATGAATGTTCAGCATATTTTAATATTTTTTTGTTTGCGTACCATCTTGTAAGTTATGAGCATCCTTGAACAGTTTGTATCTTTAAAATCAAGGATCCATTTAGAATATTAAATTCGACACGCAAGGCGTTTTCCCTAATGGCTTATGGAGGAACATACTGCGTGTTTTGAGTGCATATTTCTTTCAGTTGGCAGCTACATTATTATTCTTAGAACCTTTTATCTTTTTTAATCTGAAAAACAAAACAACACAACAAATAATGAGTGTCAATCGTTATATACTACGAATTCTTGTTATTAACAGCATATTATTGATACGAGAATCATGTTAGCTTTATATTTGATCAACAACGCTTGTTTCCAATTGTCAGTTCCAAATGTTTAATGTTTGTACGGGAAGTGACAATGTCAAAATCTGGGAAGGGAAATGTTTTCGTAGAAGAAATGACATAATATTTTTTTTTATTCCATTTTCTTTACGATTTTATAGTTCTGGTAAACATTTGTTTTATGTTGGCTCGAAAACTGGGAAAAGCTGTGCTATCAAGGGTCACAGTCACATCGTAATTCAAAGCGATAAGCTAAAAGAATGGGCAACTTGGACGAAAGTTAGCAACAAAGAGTTGTATGGTTTGTTAGAAGAGAAAGAGGTGGAACAGGCACGAGGCACATGGCGTTTAATCACTCAACACAAGTAACTAGGTACTTGCCATAATATTTAAACGAACAGTTGAGACGCAGCTTACGACTGTTCATGTCTCTCTTCAATTGTGATGGCATTGCTGCTTTTTTAAATTTTATTTTCGTTCGAGCATCAACCAAAGTATATCTCATTTCTGACCTTGACTTTGGCTCTGCGAATTTACCTCAACGTAGATAGACACACACATGCATACAGTATACTCATGCATGCGTCAGTAGTAATTCAAAAAATGTTAGGCGCAACCAATTTTTGACATTTTACTGATATTTTTGTTATTTCATGTTCTTTCGAGAGTTCTCTCTACTGCGATTTGCACATCGTCGAGAGTGGTACCGACGACAATCTACAAAGTAGTGTGTGTACAGAATTAAACGCCAACATCATTCACCAGCAGCAGTTTTTTGAATGGTACTGTTGTGTGTATTTTTAAGACAGTCCTATCAAATATGGTATTCTGTTTCTACTCGTATTATCTAAATGATAACCTCGTCAAACGTCATAACCCTAGCATTATTATACGCATCACTCGACGCAGCAGCACATGCACCTACTTTTCCTCTCCTCCTTCTCATTCTCAACGGAAAATTCTTTGCCCTACCCTAGACCTTTCTCAATAAATTAAAGGTGACTCACAATGCTACATTTTGCCTTGCTTACGTCCGCGAACTCTAGCTCATTTTGGCAACCGAGTATATTTCGAATTTTTGAGCAATTTTTCGCTTCCACAGGGCACCACCGGTCATAAAACACAAATTCATGGTCAGCGCTGTACTGGGACTACGTTAGACTGTCTTAATTCAGATGGCACTGTGTCTAACCAAGGCACACGTGCTACAAAAATAACCCTCAGTGTGGCAAGAAATGGAATTACGTTTCTTTCAAACCGCAATAAAAGTAATTTACGTGGCCATAATTCTATCGCATCCATCAAATCATTCACTCGTAACTGAGGACATTTATATCAGGAAAAAGGAGAAAAACTTCAAATTGCTTTTACCTAAATGAATCGTTAGTCTCCGTAAAGCCCCCCAAAAATAACAAAATGAATAAACTGATACAAGGAAAATCGTTTCATTGAGACATTTATATTAAAAATACTACATCCTTCAGTCACCTCGTAAATCTTTCATGCATCATATTTTAGTGTATGATTTATTAGGTAGTATTTGTTGCCGATCTGGCATTGCACAATGTGTGAAACGCGTAAGGAAATGTAATAATTAATTATCTTGTGGAAAAAGTGGATTTCACTCTGTGATATTAATGGAAAGACAACAATCACAAAATGAAAAGCCACAATAATAATTCATTCTTTATTCCCTGCAAGATAGTGGACCAACCAAAGCAACGATTTTATCACCTCGTATATCTCCATTTTCCACAGAACTCGTAAACATCTGCTTCTGCTTTTCCTTTTCTACTTCCCTTTCAAAAGTCGTCATCATGTCACGGAAATTATATTATGTCTAGGCTTAAAAACGTAGAAATAATTACATGAGTAAGCCTGCAACGAAGCCAGCCACCCGAGCATTTTCAGAATTCATCATCATCCACACACATGTCATGTGAAATTTTTAAAAGCACCACTATTTACTGTTCCACCACCGATATATCAAGTTTACCTATATAGTTTCCCTTCCTCGACAGCATAAATACGTAATAGAAAAGTACCAAAAATGAAATAACAAAACTCTAAAGGATATACCTACATTTTGTGGAGATGCAGCGTAGTTTGGTGTTCGAAAATCCCGAATTTAACTTGTGCATAAACCTCCTTGCCTTGCTTGCCTACTCTACTGATGTATATTGTATGCATATATGCATTTATAATATGAATATGTTCCGTCGTCTCGTCATGTAGGTATATTATGCTTCATCTCGTTATATAGATTATTATTATAGGTCTAAAATATACCTCGATAAAGATGAATATATTATTATAACGTGTGAATAATATGTGTGATATGTGAATATTGCTTATCTTACCATATGCCGGTTCGAAAACGGGCTAACGTCGCATAATATATTACTACCACCACCATCAAGAAAAGTTTTAAAGCGTCATTCATGCAAGCCACTTTCTTGACTCGGAGAAGCAAAAAAACGTTCGAAAATCTCGGTGACGAATGGAAAATAAAAAGGATGGAATGAACTATGCTTCATGGTTACCCAGAGAAGAACCTTACAGCACAGAGTAGTAGTAGGATACTGGCCTAGTGTCCTTTTACACTTTCAGCTTCTCGTTTTTTCGACACAATATCTTAACACTACGTAATACGAAGTGTAGTCGGAGCACCAGATCTCACGCTGTTTTTCACTTCTGTGGTATTCCAAGATTGCTAATTCTCTTTCTTGTTATCTTTTTCCTTTTATCTATTTCTCTAAGGCCAATATGTTCGTGTAATATACTTTAATATTCCGCAGAATAATAACCGGTGCTATATATGTTGTACCGTTAAATAGAAACGTGAGCACGTTTTACATTATGTATGTATTTGTGTGTACTTGGCTGGCGCTTGGGCTGTTTTACGATAATAATAATAATAATAATGTTATTTAAATCCACTACTACCCGGATTTATGCTGCTGGAATGGATATATTTATATGCGGAGTATTTTAAAATGAATATTATTGGATCCTAATATGCAGTGCAAATGTTTTTTGGGTTGCTCCATGTTCTTTATTTTTTTTTTCATAATACCGTCGTCCCCTTTTCAATATTTTCTTCTTAACATCTTTCTCGAGTGTGTATTTCCATTTTACATTTTGTATCCAATCTTGCCAGACACAACTGCTGAACCGCTTCTCTCCATTACGCTGACTTTAGTCAAGCTCTGAGATAAAAGACAAGAAAACGAAGCTTTTTTTCTTTCATGGACGTTTTTAAAAGCTTCACAAGCCAACCACTAAGAAGGTGACGGAAGCAGAAACGCTAGAAAACCAGGCGCATCATATAGTCCAAAGATACGACATTAAATTGCCTTTTGTTATAGTGAATTATCGCAAATTACCAGATCGTCGGTCGGTCATAATATTATTTACGAACCGCCAAAAAAGCAGAAGGGAAGGAGATAAATCCGGTAGACATAGATGCTTATTTGCAGTTTATTGTTCTATTATCGTCGTATGGCTACCGAATGTGCGCAAAATAGTACATCAAATCTGGCACAAATACAGAAGTAGTACTTTTTGACGAGAGGGCTAAATTCGTACATATTATTATTATTACATATTACTACCAACTATTACTACTGCATTGCTGGCAGTAAAAATAACCGGCATAAAGGAGCTGAATATCTTTTCTTTAAAAAAAGTCATTCTTCTTGTCGCAGTCTTGCGAGCAACGTTTGTTTAACCCAGCAGCCGGATAAGAAAACACTTTTTAACGGTCATCAACATAAAATTATTAAGCCAGCAAAATATTTTTTTAAACTTCTTTCAACACATGAACTATGACATAAAAGTAGTAGGTTATACTAATATTTTTTTAAACTAAATAATTTTTGTTCGTCTTTTGTCCCTCGTCTAAAAATAATCATAGATTGTCAATCTTCTTGTTTGTAATATATAATCAATAATAGTGAGTTGTTGCATTGTGTACGAAATTAATTACTGTGAATCCGAACTTGTCTGTTTGTCGATCTGTTGTTTAGTTTAAAAGTAAAAATTTCCGTTCCATGTTTGATGTACTCGTCCTGTCTTTAGAGTAAAATCAGTGTTGTGTACTGAGCTACAAAGGTTTAGATTAATAGTGCATGCTGTAATTTGCAATTTGACTGAGAACGAGGGACAGGCTAAAAGTAAGTCATTGTGAATGATAAATGCACAAACCCGGCTTATGTAATCAAGCGTACACGTGTATCTGTCAGCAAGAAACATTAAGGAGATCAACCGGAAATTCGCCAATCGGCAAACCTTGAACTAAAACGGAAAGCAAAGAATAATAAAAATTTAAAATAAGCACACAGAAAACAAAATAAAACTTTTGTTGAAAGACTAAAAGGAAATAGAAATTGGAACGACAAAGCAGTAATCTACCCGTGCAAAAAGCAAATTTTTATTCTCTCACAAATTGATTTTTAACCGTTCCCGAAAATAAAGCTTCAAGATGACCTCCGTCATGACAGGACATCGTTCGTATGGGTTCACCTTCTTCGACGAAGAGGTAACATGAAATAATTTTAAAATTGGAACTATTACCGTCTAACAATAAACCGCTTCCCCAAGATATTATTCATTCTTGCTTCTCGTACAAAATTTTTATCTTCGATTTGGTATTAATGATGCTACAACGAATCGGTCATAAGAAAGAAAAACCCTTACTTAATGCGTTTTAGCTCACAATGAAAGCGCAAAAGTCTTAACTAAATAACGTCCGCCCGCGTGCAGCATTAATTACGCTTCTTTTTACGGTTTACTACAACTCCCCATCTTTTATTATATTTTCAACAAGTCTTTTGACTATGTTCTGGTGTTTTGCCGTATGTAAACTATATTACCTACTTACCTACATGAAAGACGTTATTGAGGGTGTCTTGAAACTCACTTTTTTATTTATGAAGTTCAGGTCATACACCTTTCTGTAGGGTTTTAAATGCACGTTCGTCGTTCGTCTTCTGTTTTTACTACATAGCTTGCTTTCTCCTTCCGGCACTCCCGCGCATCTGCAATCGTGGTTCATTTCCTCAATCTCTGCCCGCATTCACTTTTTCAGAACCAGCCATGTGGTAGATATGACGGAGTAAAATCATTTTCGTGTAAGATCATTGATCATGTCATTGTGTCATTTTGCTTTTTACTCATCAGATGAATGAGAGTAAACAAAATTCAGTCTGTTGGGGACATTCACAGCAATATACACACACTGATAAAAGTTTAATATTTTTTTATCCCATTCACTACTGTTACTGCTGCCATTTTCTAGGAGGACTGACGTACCAAGTAACATCCAAAAAATCGATAACCTTCTTTTATGTTAACCCACTACGAGGGATACTACTGAGACTATATGTGCATACAATATCAGTTTCATTAGTCTGAAGAAATAGGATCATTATTGCCAAATCATTTTTCTTAAGACGACAACTTTGCGTGATTGATGTGGACGCGAAAGGAAATCCCGAAAGGTTTCGCCGAGAAATTGCAAATCCTACTAAGAGAAACTTTGCATGTTTAGTATCAAATTTGAAGTACGAATCCGGATGCACACATTACAAAAACTACTTGATTTTAGTGTGCTAGTTGGTTTTATGCATCTTACGACAGCTGCTGCAGACCCACTGTATTACATGGGGGTTGCGGTACTTGTTTTACTTGGAACACCGTTTTCCTTAGAAAGCATGAGAAAACTTGAAAAAAAAGTGAAATATGAATTCGGGCGTTTTATACATGACATATGATGTCAAAAGCAGTATAAAAAAATTGAGTACTTGAAACTGACATCTTTTCGAAAAAGTTTCACTTTTCTTTGTAATTTGATATCTTTCTTCGCATAGAAAACGACCTCACCAAACGAATGCAACAAACCGTTTTGGAAACTTGGAAAGACCGTCTATAAAGCATATGACCGATCGTATCGTCTAGTATATACCGGCACCTATTTAACTTGTACAAATGGAGTTTGTTGGTGAAGCTAAACAGTCGTTTTGCTTGGAATAAAGAAAGTGATAATACGACTACATTGCAGAGGTTGTTATCGAGTTTATTTCACATATTGCCTACATTACATGCAACCGGAAATATAGCATAGCGCACGCATACGAAAAATGCAACTTGTGCTATATTACCAATGTACCTTTTCTGTTGCTGGTAGACATATGGGAAAGATTCATCTCGTTTTCGGTTGCGCGACGTACCAGGAAATGAACTAAAAGTGCACAGATCTGTTTATATTTCACACAATCGAAAAGCTAAACATTAAAAAAAATTTTTTTAGCAAGAGCAAAAAACGGCAATTGATTTGATATATGGAGAGCTTTGTCCGCTGGCTTCGTTTATTTATGTTTGTCTTTATTTTAAAATAGCTGCTAACAATAGTTGTTGATGGGATGCCCGTTCCTTTTTGAAAATTAGCAGCCAGATGGAATAGGCACGTCGAATTACAAAAAATCGAGGGTAATACCTAGTGCAAGGTTCGTACATTTTGGACGCACTCGCACATCCTCGCGTTCATATCCACAAAAGGGGCGACGGAGAAAACAACGCTTTTATTTACATTAGACATTTCAGGATTTACAGTTTAAACGTGTACTTCGAAAAAATTCTAGCCTTGCTTTTGTTCATGCTTTTATTTGATGATCTTTATAACAAAAAGAGGAAAATGGTCTCGGTCAGACAAAAAAGTAAGTTGTTTAATACCTACACTTGAAATTAAATCAAGTAATACTGCAACAGCTACACAAGCATCCTGCGGTAGACGCTGCAGTAGGGGTAAGTTGTAAGTAGGTGCCAATAAACCCATAAAACTGTTCACATGAACAAGGTACAATATTGTGCCGTAGAGGCAGATGTGGTACAGAGAAAGATTTTGAAATGCAGTCAAGTTGTATAGTGGCACGAACAACGTTTGCTGGCATGGAATACAACAAGGTGCCCCCATATAAAAGACAAGCCAAATTAACAGCGAGAGGGAACTAACGCATGACGATGGCGGTGACGAGAATATAAGTAGTACATGTACCACCGTGTTGTAAAAATCAAATCAAAATTATTTCTGCTTGGGCCAAGAAATAAAAAAAAATTAGACAGAAGGAGAAGAGCAAGGGTAAATGAAAAAACTCCAAGACATACGCAAAATTACTGGGGTATGTATGGTTGCTACTTGCTACATTTCCTTTGGCAGGAAGGTGATTATCTGTGGATTGAAATTGGCTGTATTTACATAATAATTTCGTAAATATAATACTACTATGCGCCGAGTTGGACTTCAGGGGTGAAAAAATGAAAATTTTAGAAGCATGTTTGTGTTTTACGTAACTACTACTAGTCAAGTCAAAACAATCTAGAAAAAATGAAATAGGTGCCATGTTAAAGAAAAAAGACATACTAAATTACAAAAATAGCATATAGGTATGATAAGTATGATTGTTTTGTTCAAAATGTTTAAAATACATACTTTTTGAGCATCTACTTTTGTA
>JAHZNE010000800.1:0-10835 GCA_027744055.1 Callyntrura sp. NNG-2020 | reverse complement strand
CCCGCCACCCCCAACTCAGCAACAACAACAAACGCAGCAGCAGAGTCAGGCGGCGCAGATGGGAGGAGGGAGTATGTACACGACTGGGTGTTTGTTTTGTGGGCGTCCTTGGAATGAACACGAGCTTCATCATTTCATTGTGGAGGATCGAAAAAGGAAATTGGAGTCGTTGAGTAAAGATGACAGTTTTAGTGCTACCATGTTCCGTTATATTTTGGGGAATGCGCCCGGTTTTCCGAGTGAACATAAAGATATCTTGAATAGGTTAGCGAGAGTGAGTAGTCATAATAGAAGCACGGGGGAGAATCAGTTGCCCCTGTGCAATGCTTGTTTGGGGTTGATTTATGAGTTGAAAGAGTTGCACGTGGCGCTGGAAAGAATTCAGAATTTGATAATTGATAAGGTGAAGGAAATTAAAGGACAATTTGGGGGACAGGGGCAACAGCAGCAGCAGGAGCATCAACAGCATTCTCAGCAGGCAGCTCCAGCGCAGATTGGAAGTCAGGGGGAGGAACAAAGCCCAGGGGAAGAGAGTGGAAGTGGAGGAGGATGGGGTACGCCGGAGCATCATCATTCGTACTTGTTTCCTTTTCCAAATCCGGCCGAGTTGGGGGGAGGCACGGGAGGAGTACAAACGCCCAATTTTGCGCTACAAAATTTATTTATGAAGGGAGGAGCAGGGGACCATCAGATTGACATTGCGAGGAGTTTGAAAATGGATAGTTTGGCTAGAAGTGCAATGGAGGATCCGATGCTGAATTTACCGTCGAGCTCGCAAAGTGATTGGTATGGGAAAAATAGGCGATAAGTCTATGTCTAAATAATTTTTAGTAAATTATTAATAAATTGTTGATGGGCTCCATTTTCAATTTTTTGGGGTTTATATCACAGTGGCAGCTCCATAGCAGATGGGTCGATAGACGGTTTAAATTTTGACGGATCACGACGAGGACGACGTAGAAAACCGGTGCAGTTGGTGGATAATGCGAAAAAGTCTAAAAATGAGGTATTTATAAACATACAAATTCTAAATGAACCTTTGTTTTAAAACACTCATTACCAATTAACCGGTTAATTAAACTGTTTTTACGTTACTCCATATCAGTTGATTGCACATATGAAAGGCGTGAACAAGGATCTCTTCATTTGTGACATTGATGGATGCTGTAAGAATTACACGTTCAATTCTGTTTAATTTTAATTAAATTTTTCCTTAATTTATCTGGATTTCATAAAATTTTGATTGTTTTGCAGACGCGTTTTTCAATACTGTCCAAGGTCTCAGTCAGCACAAACGTCAACATTTCCGAGACTCGTGGCCAATTTGTGGTGTGTGTAATTACACTACACCTTGGCCTTCCGCCATGAACCGGCATTTTGCTACACAGCATCCCGGCGTTGAGAAAGACATTAAACGAGCCAGTAGACGGAATCCCTCTTGTGCTTTCACTGTTAATGGTACTTGGAGTCGCCATTCGAATTCACATTTTATTTTTAGACACTAATGATAATTAACGTAATTTTGCAACGTTTTTCTCTTTTCAGCTTTCATCCAGCAAAACGAAAACCCTGAATCTCCCACCCCCTCCGGTGGTACACCGAAACATCACCGTTCCTCCTCTTCTCATCACGCTCCCTCCACCCCCAATAATCCTTCTTCCACCTCATCCTCCGCCACCCCTACATCCACTTCCGCTTCGTCTACCGCGGATTCTCATCCACATCCCAGCCAATCTCTTCCACTTCCTCCTCCTCCGCCTGTTCCTCCCATTCAGCACCCTACCCTTACCATGACATCGTCTCCCTCTCTTCTTCAATGGAAGGCCGCTGCTGCAGCCCAAAATCCTACCGCAGCCGCCGCTGCTGCAGCAGCTGCCGCCGCCGCGGCCGCCTTTACTAACAGTCATCATCATCACCAGCGCCGTTTTTGCCCCACTGGCTTTAATTTCGAAGGACCCAGATGAGTCGTAGCAATAGAACCTCCCCCGCCACACTGTTTTTATCCCATTTATTTGTAACCTACAAGTTATTAATCACTATAATCTACATACAACATGTGCAATAATCATTTCCAAAAAATTCCTACTTTTTAACGGCCATTTTTAATGCTCCCTATTATCCGTGTATTATTTCGTCCATTGTTGTTGTGAATCTTTCTACTCACTTCTTTCTCCAAATGTGCAATTACAAGTAAGATAACTACTAATTATACTGTAGCTAAAAATAATTTAAGAGTTGTCATTAATTTAAAATGTTAATATATGTCATTATCATCCTTGTCAGTAAATATGTTACGGAACACAGTATTACTCCTGTTTGTATTGCCTTGTCTGTATCGTAAAAGTTAGAGAATATATATACAGGTTACATATGCACGCGCCTAATTTTAACTGCTAATCTCAACCTAAAATATAAATATAATTATTACTGAATAATTACAATAATTATAATAAGCTATAACCTACTGTACAGCCAAATTTATTTTTTAATTTTTAAATTACATTTACCACTTGTAATCTTGTAATTTGTCCAGTGATAGCTATAGACTAAAAAGCATCTATATATTTTTACTGTAACATGACTATGTATCAACATTGGTCTGGCTAGCTTTCAAAAGTAAGGGGGAGTGGGGAATGAGATAAAGAAAAGGTGAACTTTTAAATTATTTTTGTTTAGTGTTTCTAAAGGAAGATCGATTTAAAATGTAATTTATGTAATGATACTATCTATACAAAAGTTAAGTAAATGTATTTACACGGTGTAACCTAATCTTTTACTATATTAAATACCTGTCTAATTGTACAGACTTGTTTGTAACGAAGACAGCTCTAAGTTTATAATGGATGGGTGATGTGAGTGAATGCCATCATCCGTGTAACGATAATGTCATCATCCGTGTAACGAATTGCCACCCTAATTTATTATGTTAGGCCGAGCTGAGACTGGAAGCGTTAAAATTACAAAAAATATAAATGCATATTATATATTTGAACGAGGAAAAATGTGGCGTTACTTTCTAAATTCCTTGTGTATGTGTGTGCGCGCGGTTGTACATCATTCTGTACTGAATATAATAGACTTTAGAGTACTTTGCGTATTAGGAAAATGTTTTTATTGTAAAAAAAATAATGGATAAAAAGGAAAGGCGAGGAAAGAAAATAAAGAGCAAATAGCAACGCTGTGAAATCTTTAAAATAGATTGTTTTCTGTTTTAATCATGATTTTTATCGCAAGATGTAAGAAAATGTATTTGAAGCGGACGCTTTAAAATTTTAAGCAAGTCACTTCTTTATAAATGTGGATGGCGTCACATTTTTTTGTTTTGGGGAAACTGGATGTAATCGGTAAAGGGGGAAATGGTTGGCGATATACATTTTCAAGGTCAGGTCAGGCAGAGACTTGCGTCATGTTACCGCGCATTAAGTCATAATTTCAGCGAGTAGCGTGATTACTTTGAAAATAATTATTCATATATAACGTTTTATGGCCAAATGTTACTGACGACGACGTTGTGGTATTGATGAGCTGAAGGAAGGAATTTGTTTAGTAGACGGATTTTTTTGTCTGAAGCGCGGCTGCTATCATCACAGCATAAATTTTGCCTCTTTGGATTCAGATTTAGTGACACTGATTGTGATTATTATCGAGCAGATTGTATGAAACACATAATGTTATTGTTTACATTAAATATACATATATTTAAAAACAAGTTGGGTCACCACAAATCAAACCGTTTAGCTCAGCAGCAGAACCCATATTATCAATATTATCATCATTCTTCCATGCTTCATACTCATTTCAATGTTGTCGTTTGCAATTTTCAAGTAGTTCAAGTTCACGTTACTTGTATAAGAATTTAACCACCTAGCAGTTATCAAAAGCATTTGGGGAAAATACGCTTCTCACTGCTAATGCCAGACAAGTTTGCTGTTGGTTGTAGTGATAGATGGGAATACTAAATATTGGGATCAGTAGCGACAGGACGCGACCAGATATAGTACGATTTTTCATTTATCCTCAAGTAGCCCCCTTGGGAAACATCTTTACTTTTAATTAACTTTGAAGACAATTTTGTGCAACTTTAAAAATGACCAGAGAGTTGTGGACTGCAGTGAACCTTGCTGTGATTTTATGGCTGGGATTGCGCGCGTCTAGGGAAGTTTTGGTCCAGGCTGCACCACCGCAGCAGCTGCAGGTAAAAGTGTTGCGTGGGAAGAGCATTAAATGAAAAAGCACAAAGTACAGTTCTGAAGTTTTTTGGCGTTTTAAAATATGTTTTGCAGTTACATAGAGCCAACGGTACAAATAATGAATCTACCCTTAGTCGGGATAACGTTATCGTGTTCTTTGACCATCGCGTACGGTACCACACGGGGGAAGCGGACAACGCCTACACAGAAGAGGACCTGGCGGCCATGATAAGTGTGATTGGCACTCGGTTTAACCGTATTTTAATTGACACCGCCCCCAAAGTTGACACAGGTAGGAAAGGTTGGCG
The DNA here is from genome assembly GCA_027744055.1 of Callyntrura sp. NNG-2020. Classification (NCBI taxonomy): domain Eukaryota; kingdom Metazoa; phylum Arthropoda; class Collembola; order Entomobryomorpha; family Paronellidae; genus Callyntrura; species Callyntrura sp. NNG-2020. The sequence continues at coordinate 6,337 of JAHZNE010000800.1, read as the reverse complement.
TTCCAGAAAACCGAAAACGATACTCGTGGTATACAAAAGTTTTCTTATCTTTCTTTCCATCCAGCTTCCTTTAATGAGAAGGCCCCCAGTCGCGTATGGATTCCGTCGGTGGTTGCTCAACATAACCTGCGGAATCCTCCGATTGAAGTTATCGTCTCCTTCGAATTTAATTCAGATGCTATGTATGGAGACTACACTAATGATCCGCCCGCTTCCAGTTTTGATGTGGCTAAACACATGGCTGACCTGGCGAACCAGATATATCCCGATACCGTGAAGACCCTTATGATGACCATGTACTACACGGAGCGGCTTCAATATGCTGAGGACTCCCACGACTACACCTATTGGCATTACAGTACGGACTGGCACGATGGTGGATACCATGAGGTGGACTACGTCAAAACTCTACTCCACTACGCGTGGCCGTATAACTTGGGTATATTTATGGACGTCCACGATTGTGGCCGCTTTCGCGGAGAAGTTCCCGCCCCGATAAAGGAAATACTGCCGTATTTGGCCTTGGTTGCAGTTTTCATTGATCCCACGACATTTCACCATTTGACGACCCTAAGTGCGGAAGAAACCAGCAAAATGTTTGTGGCCAAGTTTGAGGATTGTGAGGAGAGGCTCCAAGCGGTTCATCCGGGGATACGGGTGGTACCTTCCGCCTTGTGGAAGAATCATCACATGACTATTTCCGATACCGTGGAAGAATGGCAAAGGATGAGCGCTTGGGCGAAGGATAATAAAAAAGATGTGATCATGTATGAAGCATTTGATACCCCTGGGGGAAGGGACTTTTACTATTGGGGACATGGCTGGTGGCGGTTGAAGGATAGAACCACGTACGCCATCAACGAGACTAGTTTTGTGGAGAAAATTGAAGGTCTTCAAAAGATAACATGTTATAAGTAATTACATTGATATCTGAATTATTTATTCCGGGATTTTATCGGTTTTTTATTTTTATTTTCAGACGCCAACTCCCCTCTGTATAACAAGCATGTTTACTCCACCCTGGATTATATGGACTTCGAGGATGACACACTTCCTCCTCCATCGCCAATCTCTCCGCCCAGTTCGACACCAGTGAATTGTACCAATAATTCCTCCTTATCCTATTCTATCGAAGCCCCTCAGCATACACCTCCTCCTTCTCCACTACCAGCATCCTCCTCAGTAGCTTCAAGCCCAATAACGACTCCCACTTCCAACCACTCCGCGTTATACGCTGTTCTCATATTACTTGCTGTTATCTCTCTTGTGCTAGTCCTTACCCACATTTACCTTCACGTCCGACTAGTATCCGCTTCCCAAGGGAGTGCAGTTGTAGGTGCTACTGGAATAAATAACGGCTCTTACCGGAAGGGTCGTCAACAGGACCATCCTTCAACTCACCACTCCTTTACGAACCCAGGGGTATTACCTTTGTCCTCCTTTGCTCAACCTGCACGTTATTCTACTACTGACGCCAACGATAACCACCACGAGGAAGATGATGACGATGGTGTTGCCAGCGTTGGGGGTTCTGTTATGGAAATGTCAGAGTCGGATACCTGTCCTATTGTTAGTGTTTCTTACAAAAAATTGTAAACAAAACTTTCTTCATTGCTGCTATCTTCCTGACCACGAATTCAAAGTTTTTTTGTATTTATTTAAATAAAAACGCCAATCCTAAGCAAATCATCAAGTTTTTAATTAGCTTTTTAATATAGAATATATCGGGTTTACTCACGGGTAGAACAAATAAAACTATTAACGTAAATTAAACTCGTAAAAATTGCATCGGCATTTTCGCACTTTAACGCCACTCATATTTTTGTGAGAGCACAAGCCGATACAGTGTTTGTGCGTGTCATGAATACGAAGAAAACAGAACATGTAAAGTAGTAAGAAGTTTTGCATTGAACGTATGGAAAGATTGATGATGTTGTATTGTAGGTGGAACGAAAGTTAGTACTTTGTGGGTCACGACACGACAGGAGAACATTTTGGTTTTTGAAGTGAATTTGAATGATTTTGATCTTTCATTTTCAAAGTTGATGAATGACATTCCACAACGATTCACCATTCTTTGTCTTTAATAGTCACTAACCACTAATTTGGTTGCGTATATTAATTTCATTTTCTTCTTAAAATTAAAAAAGTGATTCATACCGTGTTTAAATTATTGTAGGTTCCATTTAAACGGCGACTTTAATTATTAAATCAGTGAATTAAAAGTAAACCGGTGACAGACACAGACAGAAAGAATGGCTGGCGCTGAAGATAGTACTAGTGTTAAACATTTGGGTCAGGAAGATCGAGAAGGAAACATGGAGTCTGGAGGAGGGGACGTGGACGTCTCCAAAGCTGTCGTTGGTGGTGGAAAAGAGGATGAGATCAAGGGATCGGAATCACTGCTGTTGTTGCCTCAGTGTAGAATCCGGGCTAAGGTCGTGGCGTATATAGACATGGTGAGTTTATGACTGATTAACATCCGTTGCAATTTAATGGACGGCTGTTATTTTTAATTATGCTTAAATTAAATAAGTATTTTAAGTTTCAATATTTGCATTCACCAATTCACCACAGTCAACAGTTGTGCATTGTATGGTATTTAACAATTGACAACTTCTGGTTTAATTTCTAGATTATTATGGCGTTGTACTTGGGCTTCTGTGTCGCGTTCTTCACTCAAGTAACGGTTCATCTTGTCACCATTAATGAAAAATACTGTCTTAAGAGTTGGGGACCGGAGGCGGAGCCCTCGTATGTCAAGGCTATTTTGGGCTCACTTTGGATTCTTCTTTTGGCTGGAATATTGGGAAGAGGCGTTGCAATGTGGACTTCAATCAAATTGTTGCAAGCAACTCTTTTTGTAAGTAAAAAACAAATTCTATTAAAATAAAATGCTTCAATGATATATCGCTTCCATTGATATTGCGCATTGCCGCCTGGTAATCAAGTTAATTGTTAACTCATGATCTTTCCTATTTGCTAAACCTTTTTTATTTGTTTGTTATCCTCTAGGCTGCCTCACGTCAAGAAGCGGAGAAGTTAACCTGGTATTGGCGAGCCTTTACCGTGGCAGGCTTTTTCGTTTCTCCGGTGGTAATGGCAATTTTTGGAGTAGCCCTTTACCTCATCCCCATGAGTACCTTCTTTTTGTGCTTCCTCTTGTCTTCCATGACACTTTTGGCCTACGACATGATGTGGCGATATGGATCCTACCGAGTCGTGTCTACTTTTTTGAAGTCATTTCGAGGAGCTAGTGCCGTTAACAGTGGTGGTATTCAAATTATCTAAATTAAATCACTGGTACTCCTGTTTGTTCCTGTCCCTTTAAAAATTAGGTTTATAAACTATACTCAAAAATCTTTCGTAGATAAAACGTAACCAACGTAATTAAATTAACGTAAAAGTAACCTTTCCATAATTTGTATCGATTGGCTAATTAAATCTTGTAATGGAAAACAATTGTAATATGTACTTTGTTTGTGTAAATTGTAATATTGTAATTGAAGTTTAAATTGTAGTTTGCAAAGGATTCGTGTCAAGTGATTAATTAATAAATTAAATATATGATTAAATTATTTTCATGTTGATGCTAGTCTTTTTAGTATAAGTACATATGATGCGACATTATGCGCATATGAGACAATTGGGTGATTTTAGTTTTTTTTGAAGGCAGCATATTGTGATGGTTCGTCGATTTCAAAGATTTCTTGTAATTCATAAAAGTAATTAGTTCTGCATCGAAGAAGGGTTACTCCATCATGAGTCCCTTGCTTGGGATCTCCCAAGTGGAGACTTGATATTTTGTCGACTGACTTATAGACTTATTTTATTTGGTGCTACTGACTAAAAGTTCAAATATTTTGCTTATTTTTTTATTTTTTGTGCTACTAGTCAATTTTGACATTGAAACTGGCTCCACAACTGCAGCCTTGCTCAGCTAGAGGAATATCAATGATCCGAAAGGCCGCCCTGATGAGTTCCTTTTCAAAGTCGAGAGTAGACCCTCGCAAAATATCCAAGCTGGTTTGGTCAATAACTACACATGGCTCATTGTTCTCAGGGGAGAATTCCAAGATAACGTCCTCTTTCTCAAAGGTAGCAGTTCCCTCCACAATGACGAAGATAACTTCCATTCGAGAGAATGTTTTGGAGGCGCTCTTTTCCTGCTTCAGTTATGAGGAGGGTTTGGGACGAAAATGGGAGATGTGGCGGAGAAGCTGACGACGATGAAGAATTGTCTGCTTGGCGATGATGGTTTGGCGACAAGCTGGAATAAAGGCGTTTGTGCGAAATTGAGCGACATCGTCGAATCGCATGGAACTACTTGAAACGTCTTGACCAATGTACATGCTTGACTCGAACCACTGCACAAAGCAGCCGCGGTGGGGCTCCAGACACCCGGTAAAAATGAACGGAGGTGGAACGCATTTCGAATGAGAAGCGACATTGCTTATTTAAAGTTCTGCAATAAAAATATGCGTATTAAAATGTATTGCAAGTCTAAAATGTACGTAACTATTTAATTATCTCGATTCAATCCTACTACTAATTACTTGATAATTACTCCTTGTAAAAGAGTATTTTTAAATGCTCAAATAGCAACTATCATTTGCTGCAATAATCTAGAACCTGCATGACTACTTGTCACCACGTCAGCATTTTAAATATCGCCATAAAGCTTGGCATTGCTTCATGACTGGTAAGAAATACAACTTACAATGAAACGTTTGTTTGATGTGCCGATGACCCTCCTCTACTTATTACCGAAATCCCTAACACAACACCATCCTAAGAACTGCACTCTTATCGCAATTTACCCGACTTAATCAATTTATCCCCGAAACAAAAACAGCCCCCACTCCCCCATTACTAATCACCCCACCATTTTCCCCCTTACGTTCTCCCTCTTACATTCACTCGCGTATTATTTCCAATTCTCCAGAGAGTTTCCTCTGCTCTCATGCCGCCGCCACGCCAGAGACACCCACCCGGCAAAGAAACAAAGTCTCCAAAACAGCGCCCTTGTTTTCTCTCTTTTCGTCTTTACCCTCCACCGACCAAACACACAAATCATAAAAAGTGCCAGAATTTCTCCCTCCGCAAAAAAATCCTCTTCTTCGAACCCTCTCTACCTCTCGCCAGAATTACTTTATTTCCAGCATCATCAATTCATCCGCCACAATAGAAAGTAGTCGGCCGTCGTTCCTCTGCACCAACCACCATACCAACCGGCTACAGACTCCGGGAGTTTCTCACTGTTTGTCGTTCTCGGCGAAGGGTGAAAATAGGCAAACTAAAACTAATCATTACCAACATCCTTTTTTCCTCGCCAGCTGCATCCCTCCCTCCACAATAGAAACACCGTCCGCATTAATATTATATTTCGTTGCACTCCTAAAATAGGGACGTGGAAAGAAAATGACGACGACGCCAATGATGACGCCAAGCAAAGGAAAAAGCTTAACTGTCATCCGTGCAACCTTTTGTGTGCTTCTCTGGGCTGTCAACTCTTCAGAGAAGCTTTTTTTTTTCTTTTCTTTTTTTCATTTCCCTTTTTCCTCGTATAACCGTTACCGTTATACTCTTCCCTACACTTTGTTGTTTTGGAGGAAAATGAGACTATCGCTCCTTCTGGCAATGTTTTTCTATCTTGTTTATATCCCGGCAAGAAAAATAAGACGCGGATAGACACTGCTGCTGGTACAAAAGGAAAGAGAAAATAGAGAAAGAGAGCGTATTCGGGAGGCAGAATTTTGTTTGTTTTGTAAGGAGTCAGAGCATTCTGAACCGATCGCTGGGTTTTCGAGGACGTTATTGCTTTTACTAAGAAGTGGGATTGTGGAAGGTGTAGTAAGCGGGTTAAAAGGGAACACTCTAAATCCGTTTATTTTTTTTAAACTTTCTAATCATTTTGTAGGCATTCCAAGGTAAAACTTGTATTTTCCTCTATTTTTGTAACAGGGCAACCCCAAATGTGGAGTATTTTTGGAACTTTGATTTTTCGAAAAGAAGTTGCTGCTATTTAACTCAAATTAAAGCTAATTTAAATGTGTTATGAAATAGGACCATTCGTCTATATCGCCATGTGTTGATCAGAGGACCCATATACTTGATGGAATTTTTGAAAATGAAATTTTAAAATTCGCGCTTTCGGGTGGAAATAGTTAACGGACATACGGTGCAACCGATAAAGAAGTGCTTAATACCATGTGTAGTCCTTTTTCCTTGAACTTTTTCTTCTCTTTGGAGTTTGGATGAAAGGCTTATTGTTTGGAAAGGATGGATGCAGAGCGAGGAGATTTTTCCCTTGTTCTTGATGAGAATGAGGACAGGA